>PVIW01005143.1:0-113409 GCA_004026585.1 Noctilio leporinus
ACTTTGGTACATTTACACAATGGAATTCTATATAGCAGAAAGAAAGAAGGAACTTGTACCCTTTGCAACAACATGGATGGAACTGGAGAGTATTATGCTTAGTGAAATAAGCCAGTCAGTGAAGGACAAATATCATATGATCTCACCCATTATAGGACAATAATGAGCAAAACTAACAACAAGCAAAACAGAACCAAGTATATGAATATAAGGAATAGGCCTTCAGTGGTCAGGGGGAACGTGGTTGGGGGGAGGGGGAAGGCAGAGGCAAAGAAGGGGAGCAGCTTAGACAAGAACCTAGTATAAAGGAACCATGGATATGGACAACAGGTGGGATTGACTTTGGGGGGAATGGTTGGGTAGGGAGGGGGACAGAGGGGAGCAAAAAGGGGATGGATGTAATACAACAACAATAAAATTAAAAAAAAAAAAAAGAGGTATGGGGGATGCTGGCTTGCTGAGGCTGGCTGTTGATTGTTCGATAGCATGTTGTGAAGCATGAGCCAAGACTAGCCATTCATATGGAAAAGCAGCTTGGGTGGGCCCATAATTTTGAGAAAGAGTCTCAGGGAGCCTCCAGGACAGGGCAAATGGTGTTAGCCAGATTGATGGAACCCCAGTTATGGCACCCTCCTGCCAGTTCTATGGCTCTGTGGCTCTGTGGGGATGGGCCTCAGCACAAAGCAATAGCTTTTGCCCACCTTTTTGCCTGAGAAAAAGCTGCCCCCTGATTCTGCCTTGATGCCAGACACTTCAGTTTTCCTCCCCTGTACTCCACTGGTGCCTTTCAAGCTGCTACCTGGTGCTGGAGCTCGGAGGGCATGAGTCTGTGTAAGCCTGTGTCTGGGTTTTTTAAGGGGAACTGCTTGGGATTCCAGAAGTTTCTTCCACCAACTCTATCTGGTTCTTGCAGCCAGAAGTTATGGTACCTCGGCCTATGGGGCCTGATATGGGAGTAGGACTCCTCATTCACAAGATATTCCTCCTTACTTTTTATCCACCACATGTGAATGTGGGACCAACCTGTTCTGCATCTCCACCCCTCCTACTAGTCTGGATGGATGTGGTTTCTTTACTTCTGATAGCTGTTGGACATCCATTCAACTAGGTTTCTGACAGTTCTTAGTGGTGGTTGTTCTGTATTTTAGTTGTGGTTAGATGTGGTTGTGCAAGGTGGCAAGCTGTGTTTACCTATGTGTACCTATGCTGCTATCTTGACTAGAAGTTTTCAGTGTCTAGTAGTTTTATGAGTTACTGATAATGCAGTGCTGAAGTCCCCAAGTATAATTGTGGATTTGTTTATTTCTCCTTTCAGTTTTATCAGTTTTTTGAAGTTCTGTTGTTTGGTGTCTATCTCCTTAATGGATTGATTCTTTTCTCATAGGTAATGTTTCTCATTGTTCCTAATAATTTTCTTTGCTATAAAGCCTACTTTAAATTCATATTAATATGGCCATCATATTTTTTAAACTAATGCCTGTACAATAAATTTTTTTCATCCTTTTACATTTAATCTTTCTATGTGATTTTGTTTGAGTTACTATAGACAGCATATACGTATAGTTGTGTTTTTAAAAATCTACTTTGCCAATCTCTTTTAATTGACATATTTAAACCATTTACCTTTTATTTTATTTTTATTTTACTTTTTTGAAAATTCTATTTTATTTTTTTAAGATTTTATTTAATCATTTTTAGAAAGAGGGGAAGAGAGAGAGGCAGAGAGGGAGAGAGACATCAATGTATGGTTGCCTTTCATCTGCCTCCAGCCACAGACCTGACTGGAGACCTGTTTTGCAGCCTTGTTATGTGCCCTAGCTGGGGAATCGAACCTGCGACCCTTGGGTTTGCAGGCCGGCGCCTTATCCACTGTGCTACCAGCCAGGGCATTTTATTTTTTAAAAAAAGATTTTATTTATTGTTTTTAGAGAGAGGAGAGGGGAGAGAGACATCAATGTATGGTTGCCTTTCACCTGCCTCCAGCTAAGGACCTGCCTGGAGACCTGGCTTGCAACCTGGTTCTGTGCCCTGGCTGGGAATCAAACCAGCAACCTTTGGGTTCACCAGCCAGTAGACCATTTACCTTTAAAGTAATTATTGATATATTAGAATTTACGTGGCATTTTATTGTTTTCTGTTTTGTTTCTTCTATTTTTCAGTATGTTTTTATCTCTTCTTGTCTTGCTATGGGTTATAGAATAGTTTTTTACTTCGGTTCTTATTTATAGCATTTCTGAGTGTATTTCCTTGTATAGTTTTAGTTGTGGTTACTCTATTACAATATAATATGTAACTTATCACCATTTGGTATTAGCATTTTATCACATGAGTGAAATATTGAAATCTTCCATTTAGATCCCTTTACCCTCCTGCTTTTTTTAAATATAATTGTTTTATGTGTTTCCTCTATGTACATTTTCTAATGTATTTCATGGTTTTATAATTTTTATTTATTGACTGACTTGAGAGAGAGAGAGATAAATATAAAGTGAGAAAGAAACATCAATTTATTGTTCCACATATTTATGCATTCATTGGTTGATTCTTGTATGGCCCTGACTGGGAACCAAACTAATAGACTTGGAGTATCAGGATGATGCTCTAACTACCTGACCTATCCAGCCATGGCATAGTCTTATGAATTTTGATTTAACCATCAGATATGGTTTAAGAAACTAATAAGGAGAAAGATGGTCTATTTTACTTATTCTATTTTTACCCATTTTGTTGTTCTATTTCTGAAGTTCCAAGCCTTCTTCTGCTAGTTCCTTTCTTTTGGAGAGCAACCTATACTAACTATTCTCTAAGGGTAGGTCTGCTGGCAACAAATTTTGTTAGTTTTCCTTTATCTGAGGATGTCTTTATTTCTTCTTCATTCATGATAATTTCATCAGATATAAAATTCACAGTTTGCATTCTTTTTTTTCTAGCACTTGAAAAATATTATAACTTGCTTCTGGCCCTCATAGTTTCAAATGAAAATTCACTGTTGTTTGAATTTTATTCCTTTATAGGCAATAAAATCTGCCTCTGGTTGCTTTTAAGATTTGTTATTAGTCTTTTGTTTTCAGAAGTTTAATTATATGTTATGTCTTTGTGTGGATTTCTTTGGTTCTATCCTATTTGGACTTTTCTTGGCTTCTTAAATCTGTAGAATTATGTGTTTCAGTAAATTCGGACAGTTTTTAGGTATATCTATTCAAACATTTTTTAACCCCAAACTCTTACTTTCACTTCTGTAACTCTTATACTAATGTTAGGTCTTTTGTTATTGTCCCACAGATCCCTGAGGCTCTGTTCAGTTACATATTTCCTCAAGTTTATTTTCTGTTTTTCAGATGAGGTAAATTTTGTTGATCTGTCCACAAAGTTCACTAATTCTGTCCACTGTCATCTCTACTTTACTACTGAGCTCATCCAGCAAGTTTTTTTTTTTAATTTTGATCATTATATTTTTCAGTTCTGTAATTTTCATTTTAATCTTTTATAACTTCTATTTCTTTGCTGAGATTTTCTATTTCTTCATTTGTTATAAGAGAATTTATAGTTGTTTATCGAAGCATGTTTATGATGGTTGCTTTAAAAACCTTGTCTTAAAAAAATAAAAATTAAAAATAAATAAATAAAATAAAATCCTTATCTGATAATCCAAATTTTGATTCATTTAAATATTAGCATCGGGATTGCCAGATTCAGATTATAATTTTTCCTGTACTGGGTCTGATAAATGATTTTCAGTTGTATTCTAAATATTTTGAGTATTATGCTAAGACTTTTTATCTTATCAATTTGTGTATGTTAGTAGGCAGTTGCCCTCCTTGGAGTCAAACACTTGGTTGACTTACAATTTAATTTATTTTTTATTTTTTTAATTTTTAGAGAGAAGGGCAGGGAGGAAGGAAGAAAGAGAGAGAAACATCCATGTATGGTTGCCTCTTACCTGCCTCCAGCTAAGGACCTGGCTGGAGACCTGGCTTGCAACCTGGTTATGTGCCCTGGCTGGGGAATTGAACCAGCAACCTTTGGGTTTACAGGCTGGCGCCCATCTCCTGAGCCACCAGCCAGGGGTACAATTTAATTTTCAGTGCCCTTGCAGTGCTTTTCAGTTCTGCTTTGTTCTTTGGCACTGCTGGAGTTTCTGCTCAATCTATGCTGGAGTTACCTGCCTAAAGAAAGACGTTCCCGAATCACTCTTGTAGCTGAGCTGCCTTCCAGGGTTAGGGGTATGAAAATTAAGCAATACAGGGCCTGGTGTGCTCTCTGCCACTGGGAAGAAGTCTGGGAGCTGCCAAGCCTAGGTCTTTTTATTCCACTAGAATGAATATGGAAAACAACTGAGGAGATTTGCCTATTTTGAGGAAAAATTAGGTGAGGGAATAATGAGAATAGAAAACAGAATAGACTGTGGTGACATAGGGGGCCTTTAAAGGCTAAAGTGATACTTGATAGATTGAATAACAGAAAATCATCCAAAAATTGTGAGGAGAGAAGGTGATAGAACAATGAGGTTTATGCAAGATTAGTTTAAAACAGGTGTGTAAGGTATTTTATAGTGAGGAGAAACTGATATTAAGGAGCTAGTTATGAGTTTATAATGAATCGTATTCTAAGTGTGAGGTGATGACTGTGGTTATAAAGTAGTTGAAGTGGGAAAAGAGGAAATAACATTCAAACGAGAAAGTCGGGGACTTAGTACCTAACTAGATATACAAACGGGTTTGATTTCTAGACTCAGCTTTGGTTGCTTCTCTTTCTACAAATGTTTAATTAAATATAAGCAGAATTTTTTTAAAGAATTAATATTACCCTGTAGAGAAGCCCTTCTTTCTCACTCCCTTCCCACCTACATGTATATTTGAGAAAAACTTTCTGTCCTCAGGCAACTGATTAGCATCTTTCTTTAATCTTTTTCCAACCAATATACTGTTACCACACATTCTGAAATAACTATTATACATGTTAAAAGATGTTCAGCCTCACTACTAATTAAAGAATTGCAAATTAAAAGCAACAAAGTTTGTTTTTTGGTAATATTCAATGCTGTAAGGGTTTAATGAGACATATTTTCTTACTCTATTCTGTTTTAGTATATGGTTAATCTTTCAGGAAAAACATTTGACAATATGAGGGGGAACCCAAAAAAACTTGGAATTAATTTATAAAAAATTGTGTCTTAATTTTTAGATGTTTACATTTCAGTCACCCTCAGAGTACTCTCCATTTGATGTAATATACCTATCAAAATGTTTTTCCACTGCTCAAAACAGTTTTTTAATTCATCGATTTTGATGCCTTTTTGTGCTTTTGCTATTTTTTGTTTCACCTTTTCCACATCAGCAGAGGGTTTCCCTTTGAAGATGTTTTTTATCCAGGGAAACAAACAAAAAAAGAATTGCTCAGAGTGAGATCAGGTGAATAGGGAGAGTGGAGCATGGAGATCATGCTGCTTTTTGGTCAAAACCTGCTGAACACTCTGTGTGATGTAGGTAGGTGTCATCATGAAATAGACAAGCACAATGCAAGAGTCTTAAAAAAAAATTCATTGAAGCCAAATGCAGCCTCTTACAACACCACCAGTTGGTACACTGACATAGATGGGTTCCTAGAAAACTTAACTAGCTGGGGAAGCCTGAACTATGAGAGGCCTACCCTCTAGAAGATAATCCCAGGGATCCCCCCTTGTATGTAGCAAAAACCTGTAAGATGTTTAATACTTCTAAGAGTTAATATTTTAAAAAAAACAAAAACAAAGAAGAAACAGAGACAATGTATGCCAAATTGCTTTTTGCAGTGTTCCCAATTTTTCACAATTATCAATAAGTATGTAGTAGTGAGGGTAAATGGTTAGATATTCACATGATGGAATATTTAAACACACTTTAAAAAGTTTTAAGGAATTTAATTTTAATAATAGAGTACTTATAATGAGTTAAGTGAATTCCAGGTTTACACACTTTAGTAATATTATATCATACCTTTTTGATGTTTTGTAACAGTTATTAGGGTAAAAATGTCTTATTCTTTTTAAAAGTTTTTTGCCAACTGCCACAGATACATAATTAAACTAATTTTAGCCTTATTGAGCTAAAAATGTTTACAGTGCCTTACATGTAGTGCTTAATAAATATTAGCTATTACTGTCAAAGATCTCTTAAGAACTTTCTTTCTAGAAAACTATACATATTTATTTATACAACTAAGCTTGCAACTTTAGACCCTTTATGGACCATATAAAGCCCATACATGGACCTCTTAACTAGGGGCCATGTTGAAGAATCCCTGCTGTAACTGAAGAAACACTTTACCCTTGAGTTCAGTTGAATCAGAATTTGTTTTCCAAGGTAGAAAGTGCTAATTCTCATTTTTCACTTGATATCCTTAGTATTAGGGTAAGACACGTGCAGTCTTCATTTTATGCTGCCTTTTTAAATGACTAACTTAAATATACAATTTTATGGTATCATCTTGACTGATGATGCGCATATTAATTGGGGAACTGACCCCCAAATAAACATATTTAACTATGGAAATAGCTAGAAAATCCATTGCGATGGTTCGTAATTTTCACCCATTCTCATCTTCTTCCCAGCTCCCTTGAGCTTCATACATTACTGTTGAAGATGTTTGGCCACCTCCGTCTCCACCACTGCCACTTCCAAATCTTAGTAACCCAGCTGCGGTAGCCATCAGGGTCCTAGATGTCACAAAGTGATGGAGAATAATAAACTGAGGTTGTCATGGATTAGAGAACTAGATTGCCAAATTATGATCAGTCCCAGGGCCATGTTTAAAGGGACTATTGAGCCTTGACTGGTGTAGCTCAGTGGCCTGGAAAGGTCGCTGGTTGGATTCCAGTCAAGACACATGCCTGGGTTGTGAACTGGAACTCCTGTTGTAGGTGTGTGTGAGGGGCAACCAATGGATGTTTCTCACGTTGATGCTTCTCTCCCTTTGTTTCTCCCTTCTCCTCTCTCAAAAATAAATAAATAAAATCTTTAGAAATAAATAGACTTTTGAGCAAGTCCAGAAGACAGCAACTAGATGGCAAAGGATATGGCTGTCACATCATATGGAGAACCATGGTCAGAGCGAGGGAGAAGAGAAGACTAAAGTAGTCTTCTGTTACCAGGCAACCGCCTTGTTTGCCATTTTAGAGAGGCTGTATGGTATAGTAATTAAAGAGTTTAGACGCAATCCCAACTCTACAATTTTCTTGCCATTATGACCTGAGGCAAGTACCTGAACCTTTGACTTCAGATTATTTTTTAATAACAGAAATGATAATAGTACCACTTATAGGATTTTAGGTGTTTTACAGTGTTTGAAAAGCACTGCTCAAAATCTAGCATGCTGTAAATGCTCATTTAATAATTGTATGGCATTAAAGATGATGTTTCCTCTCAGGCTGAAATTGGAAAAATGAGCCAGAGGCAGATTCTGGCTCAGCATGAGAAGAAATGCTGTCTCTGAATGTATCATATCAGAGATGCATGGCTGTGTTCTGCCAGTTAGTGATGGTTGATAGTTGATAGTCTAAGTTCCCTTTCCACTAAGACTCTTGTTTTATAAGGCAGACACACATGAAAACGATGTTTTATTACCTTGATTGTTTATGTTACAGAATTGAGTCCAAAGGAGTTGGGCTTTGAAATAGTTTAACATCCTTAGGATTTTTATTGGCTTCTTTAGTTATACTATTAACAAACTGAGAGCACTTGCTAAGGATCACTGGTGTGAATGATATTATTAGAATTAAATGTGAGTCATAGAGGGTTCCAGTGTTCTGTTATTGGAGGGAAGCTAAGCAGATACTAATTATTAATTAGCACCTTGAGAAAATTTAATTAGATTTTAAGAATACAATAGAAGGACCAATTTTTAAAAATGCATCACAAATGCTATTTTAAGTTCCACCTGAAACAATTCGAAATGACTTAATAGTATTTTTGTTTTTCTAGAGTTTATATTCAGCCTCTTTCTAAAAAATACTTTGAAGCACCAGCTTAGATTATACTAGATAGGTGAGGAAAGAAAAAAGCTAAAAGACCTTCCTTCCCACATGAGTTCAAAGAGCCAAGTAATATATCTTTGTATTAACCACTGTTGCTCAAAGGAAAATTATGCAGAGAAAGAACCTTTGTATGTAGGGACACAGTGGTATAGTGAAAGAGTGTCATTATACAGAGGCAGAAAACCTAGATTTATTTCCTTGTGCTGCTGTTGGCCTGCTTTTAACTTTTCACAATTCTTTTAATTTTAGAAGATTCGGTTACCTCAGCTATAAATCAGGAAATGTAATCCTGCTTTGTTTTCCTCACATGGATGTTATAAAAGTTAACCTAGTTTCTACATGAAAGAAACTTTGTAAACTATAAATTATTCAAATTTTAATTGTTATTTATGACATGAGAATAGCATTCTGAATCACCACAAGAGTTGTTTTTTTTAAGAAGGAAATCATGAGCTTATTTAAAAAGAACCAAAGATTCAGGAGACAGGAGATGTGGAAACAGATGACATTTCCTTCAGGATCTTTATGTTTTCCTTCTACAGCTATTTTAAAATAGTAAGAAAGACACAATCCCTTTGGAGCCCCTTTATTCTAGCAAGAATTCAATATAAGTAAGCCTTTTAATAGAAAGATCAATATTTTCATTAGTAGTCCTTTCCAGTTTACATTTGGCATCCTGGACAATAGCTAACTTTAAGAGTATTTTGTTTCAAGTTTAAGTTACATGCTATTTTAAATTGTATATGAGCTGCTTAGAAATTATACATTTTTAGAGACAATTAAAAAATAAAACAGAAAAATTGAAGCAAAAAAACAGTGATCCTCACTTTTATACCCTCATGTAGTTACCAGTTGTTGATCTTTACTGTCTCATCTTCATTGTTTACACTCTCCCATACTCCCTCTTTTGCCAGATCATTGAAAAGTAGGCCACAGCCATCAGAAATATGCTACTTTAATGATCATTTTACCTGCTGCTCAAATTTTATTGTCAAGTTTATGACGGTTGGCGCCAGCTGTCTGAAGTCTTCTGTACATTTTATTGCAGGCAGAAATTCTCTGATTAATGTTATCTTCTTAGTGCTCCCTGTGTAATGCCTCCTAAACTTGTAAGATATGGTCACACAAGGAATAGTTGACTACTTACTAGTGAGTTTAAGACCCTAAAAACTAATGGCAGTGCTATTCTTGAGTAAAAGTAAACTGTTGCATTTTTTAAATGTCACTTTTTCTACAACATGCTGAAATAATCAAGTTTTATATTTTCAAGCAGTTTGGGAAAATGAAACTCAGTATTTCAATGGAACATGTTACAATTTGACTATTTTGCTGGCCAGGTTTATTTACTGTTAGGAATTGATGTTATCTGATGGAAAATATGCCCATTGTAATCAGTCAGTCTAGGTATGACGACAACCATAAAAGCTTTTTCTTTCCTTTTTTGTTCCAGGAGATTTTGACGAGTTCACTCAAGATAATAACGACAGTATGTTGAAAAACATAGCAGAAGATCTTCGCAATTGCTTACCTCTAGAAACCATGCTTTCCTCAGAACATCTAGCCCTCCAAAAAGTAAATACATTATTAATGTACTCTTACTGCTGCTTAAGAATTCTCCAATTCTTTCTCTCTAGACTGATAGTTCCTGAATTTTGTGTTAAATAATTTTTCATTTGGAGCTTCAATTATGCTCCCAATTCTTTTGAGTCTCTAACCCTCTGACTCCCCAGTAATACTCATATTTATAACAAAAATTTTTTGAGGGCATCCTGTTTGCCAATCAGTCTATCACCTTATCCCAACCCTGAAAATAAAGACCCAACAGTAATCTGGTCCTGCCTACATCACATCCTGTTTTCCCTGTCCCATTCCCTTTGCTTTTATCAATGGTGAAGTTTACCTCTGTTTATTTCTTCTACTTTTGCATTATATAATTTTTGCTTGTTCTTCTCTTCCTTTATTCCTAGAATTAGTTCTTATTTTTCTTCTCCATGCAACCTCCTCAATAAAGTCCCTTCAAATCCCAACTCCTAAAGGATACATATGCTATAAATATTGTTTCCTAAAGCAAAGCTAATGATAATAATCTCTTCTCCCACTGACCTGAAAACAGCAACCCACCATATCGTTTTTCAGCATGCAAGTTCCTGAGCAGAGGAACTAAATCCTGTATATTTTTAACATAAAATGAGGAAAAAATACTCATTGCATGTTAATGAACAACCCATAGCTCCCTATCCTGACAAACTTTTTGTCTTCCTTTGTTTCCTTCTGATCCTTGTGTATGTTCATACATTTTGCATACTTGTAATATAGATTTTGTGTAGATGTAGTTTTATAAGCAGAAAGGTTGATACTTTATTATAGTTAAAGTAGAAGAAATCAGACATTTTTTTACTTTGTAGCCAGTTGCTATTATACAATATGTCATGTACCACAGTATTAATAAAGAGCCATTATTTGTAAGATTTTTATTACTTTACTAAGGTTTTTACTAATTGAAAACTTTGCCTGTAGGCAAAGTTAACTTACTAAGTATTTTGATGGGTAAGTCACTGACATGTAGGATTCAGATACCCTTTTTATTAACTAGTGTCCTATCTTTGGAGAAATCTCTCTGAATTTCTATATGAGTAAAACATATTGTTTCAGGCCCTGACTGGTGTGGCTCAGTGGATGGGTGCCGGCCTGCGAACCCAAGGGTCACTGGTTCAATTACCAGTCAGGGCACATAACCAGGTTGCAAACCAGGTCTCCAGCCAGGTCTGTGGCTGAAGGCAGGTGAAAAGCAACCATATATTGATTTTCTCCCCCTTTCTTCCTCCCTCTCTGCCCTTCTCACTAAAAATAATGAATGAAATCTTTTAAAAAAAAATAATGTTTCAGATGGACAAGATGGTCTCAAAATACTTTCAACTAAAATTTTATAGATTTGTCATAGCCATGTTTAGCATCATTACAGGTCAAATAAAAAGTTGGCCACTGGCCAACCAGATGACCTCTACTTAGGTGATTTCATTGAAATTCATTACCTGAATGAGCAGATGAAGTCCGTTAAAGAACCAGGTGACCCCACAAGATGGGGCTCCTAATCTGTCAAGGCACTCTGTCAAGCGACTCTGTCAAGTCACTCTGACAGCACAGCCTGGGCGGCAGTGACGAGAGCTCAGCCCTAGGCTGGCTTCCCACACGCAGCCTCAGTGTGGCTCCCCTGGTCACCAAAGCAGTACATTCACGTTGGAGTTATCTTTACCTTTTCTAAAAGTTGTACCTAATTATCTAATTTTTTTTTCCACTTGTACCATTCCTTCAAATAAAGTAATTTGGTACCCTCCCCACCCCAGGGAAAAAATAGTCTCAGATAAAATGTAAGAAGAGCACAGTTGCTAACATTTTTGTGTCTTGTTGCTGGCAGGATGTTAGCATATGAACCACTGATGTTTTGCCTTATTTAGCAATAAAAAGAGACTTCTTTGTACTTTCTTTTGATGTGTTTCTTCTCTCCACCAGATACAACAGCGGCCAGAACCCACAGTTCACGTTGATGCATTCCTTTATGATGAAGACTTTATTGATTCATTATGTGAGGAAGGAAAAATGAGCAGAAACTACTGTGTGGTGTGTGGTTCACACCAAACAGCACCTTTAGGTGGGCACTCAAGTATTCAAACTTGATGACGGTGTGTACTTTTCCTTAGGCAGCACAAGTATGCAAATTATTCACAAAGTCATTGAATGTTTTCTGAAAGCAAAAGGCCAACCTACAGCATAGCCATTACCAATTACTGCAGTTGGGGAGACTAAAGAGATAATGTCTAAGGAAGGTAGGCTACATAGTGTTCCCAAGCCTGTACTGCTTTTCACAGAAACTGTTTAATCAGAGGTGACTTTTCAGGTCCAGAAACTAATCACAAGTCACCAACTACAGGTGCATCATTTCCATACTCAAAAGAAATTTGTATATAAGCCATAATACTGATTTATTTACAAGAGAAATATATTAGTTAAATGTAGTCAAGAGGGCCAAAATGTTCTCCCTATGAAAACATCTGTTTGAGAAGTCAGATACTTGTATAAATCAGGTTATTGTTGGCTGAACATGGGCTCAGAGAATAATGAGAAAGTGTTTATTCAGGCCATGACTTGACCTGGTAGAATATCTCCGGTCCATCACAGAAAATCAACACTAGTGACAGAAATTCTGCATCTCTGCCCCCTCAGATGCAGCACCTGTGTCCCAAATGGCAAACTAGACCAACTCCATGCTACTATTGTATTCTGTTAATATATTCTTTGTCCAAACCGGATATGATTGTTTAGGCTGTTACTTTAGACATGCTATTCAATCTTCCTGCTACCTTAGATTTATTGCTTAGCATGTTCTATCCTCCAGGTAAGCAAACTTGTGCTCATATTACTCATCTTAGATAATATTCTCAAAACTACTACCAGATTGGTAATACATTGCTAGTACAAATATATTGTACCTATATTATAATTGGGTATTAAATTTCCCTGATTTTCTGGTTTAAGATTCTATTTTTAGATAGCATCTATGTTTTCTATTTGAGGTAGTTGAAGTTCACAGAAAAGAAAAAAGAACAATATGAAAAGTAAATTATAACTAACAGATATCGGGTCTGATTTATTAAAATGTATATGAGCTATGTTCAGTAAATAAAAATCTGAAGATTAAAATGCATTTTCCCATAAAAGTCCACTTATAAATAGTGACTGAGTACCCATGTCAGTCCAGATAACTGTAATGAATATAAAAAAGTTACTGGCCATGTGGGACTTTCCTTCCCCATATGACAGAGGGCTTGTCTAGCTACTAATGACTACTAGACCAGGGCAGAAGCATTAATGTAGCAAAGAGGGTAGTGAAGATGAAGACCCTAGAGAGATAAGGACTATAGAGGTCAAAGCCTACTTGCCTATTACATCTGAGGATTAATCATGCCCTTTATCCCCCTTATATTCTTCCAAGTGATTAGCCTGCCTGCTTCCATTTTTTTGGCACAGCCTATTAGTAATGACCAGTGTTTCTTTCCATTCCAGACCATTGTGTTGTATATAGACCATAGCATAGTGAGTCTTTGAGTTATCTTGGTATAAGAAAAAAATTGACTCTCGCTCTCCTGGACGTTTTATTACAGAAATAATGGAGCAAGAAGATGGGGTGGGTGGCTAGAAATTGTAGCAGTTAAACTAAAGAAAAAAAAACAAAAACAATTTAACAGGGGGTTTTAAACCTCCTTCAGTACTGCCCATCTCCTGCAATCCAGAACACATTTTAGGTTGGTCTGGGCTTCCGCATTGTGCAACTCCAGAGATGGCCATTCATTTGGCAGGCTACAGTCTATGCAGTCTACGAGGTGCTTCTGTGGTTGGCTCTGGGGTAAGATGAGAAAGCCAGATGGTATGGGAGTTAGGAAGTAGTCCCAATAAACAATGGGTCATAGGGACAAAAGGAAGGGAGGGGCACCATGATAGGGGCAGGCAGCTGAGTAGTTGTTCCCAAGAAGCCTTTTAAATGTCAGAGACTTCATGTTCTTGAATATGAGTGAATGAATGAAAAATTATCATGTTAAGTTTTCTAAATAACCTCTGAAGGGCTTTCATTGATTAAGAAAATAGAAGCATAAAATACCCTTTATAAATATAGGTGAAAGATTAAGAACTACAGAAATGGAATTATTAATACCCAAGCAAAATTTGATGTTCATACTGTTTTAATTCTCCAGGATTTATTTCTCATTCCTTCTCCCTCATGGAATTGAAGTTCATTTATCACCACGTACTCCCTGACCTGTCGGGAAAGCTGTTGGTTGATGTTGGCTCCAGGCTTGGCACAGTCCTTTATGGGGTAAAGTCCAGCTTGTGGACATACTCAACATTTGGAAAATACTGTCTTCTCCTCCTAGCAACAGTTTTGCCTGCCACCAGCCAAGGTGACAGCTTGGTTTTATTTATTGGAGTAACAATAATAAAGTTCAAATAGTATATTGAATTTATCATTTCAAAGGCCAGCTCTCTGATTTCCTGTATTAGTGTGCCTCTGTGACACAGATGAAGGAATATCAACAAAACAGAAGCAGGCAGCCCTCATAACACTTGCTGCTTTGTTAGCCACCCCTGCCTTCCGACCCTTGTTTTCTTTGTACTGTACTAAAATTGTATACTAGCTTTGATGAAGAGCTCTTATAAAACTGACAGATTTACTTGACCTGGGAAATTGTGCATAGCCATAAGCAAGTCACCTAACGCTTCTGGGCCTCAACTTCCTCCCGTCTAAGTGAGCAAACTAAATGACATCCAAGGACACATCTTGCTCCAATTTTCTGTGATCCAAAGTTTGAATGCAGACCTTTCTTTTTGAAATACCACTTCAATGTGGCTTTTTAAAAATTTTAAATAGTGAGCATTTTTAACGTTCTTAAATAGTTTAATCAAAAAACTGAAATGTGGTTTCTGGTTGTCATTAGCAAACTTGTTAAAACATGTGGCCAACAGCAGGAGAGGCTCATGCCAGAAACAGGCACGATCAGTTCCCAGCATCACTGCAGCATCACTGCCGGCGCAGACAAGGAACAGTTAACTCTTCAATGATTCATTTACAGTTCAGTGTTAAAACTTTGATTCTGTAATTAGGAAAGATAGCCATAATGGAAAAGTACACAGTTGACAGATGGTTTGTCTGGAGAGCATTAGAGGTTATTTACCATTATTGTATCCACTGTTGTTCAGTTTCTTTGTTTGATTTGTTAAAAAGGTATATAGTTGAAGTAATGAGCTATGCAGGTATGTGGCAGCATTACCAAATTTAAACATTGTCATTTTTCTTCATATTAGGTCACTGAGTCAATAATTTTTTTTTAATACCTACATATGCTCTGTTGAACAAATTCTAAAATCTGAGAGGAGCTATAAATATAAATTTGGTTTACATTTAGGTATTATTTGATGTAAAATGATAGTCAGAATATGATTTGACCTTTTCTCCCAGATACTGTTTTGTTATTGAAACCAAAGTAGATACATAACAGTATATAGTCAATCTTGATTATCCTTGTTAACTATTAGTCATTATTTTGACAGATTGCCAGGCACCAGGCTGACTTCCCTAAACCGAAGAGAACACACCTCCAGCTGCCTTCCTCTGTGTATGATTTTCTAGTTAAAGTCCCCACAGGTTTACTCCTTTTTTGCTTTCCCCTCATGCAACTTCCAAAGAAATTACAGAAGTAGGGTATTAAAAAGAGAATTTATATGTGATCACTTTTTTAATTTTCACTTTCGTTGAGTGCACAGCTTTCTCAGAAAAAAAGAAATCAATCCCTAAAAATATAATTGCTTTTAAATAGTGGAAAATAATAAACTACATAAAGTTCTTGATCAGCAAGTTTCAAGTTCTTAAAGTTGTAAGTTTTACATAAACTGCAAGATGTTATTTATCTTTTATTTTTACTTTATTGAACTCTATTTTTTACAGTTTGACTTTTTAAATTTCAGGCAGAAATAAACCCACAATAAAGAGTTAATAATTCATTTGCATCCTAATGTATCCTCATATTTTAGGGCTACCTGTATAGTTCAGCATTGCAACTGTATGGAGTAGAACTGAACGGAGAATTTTGCCAGTTGCAGGAAATGATCATAAAAAAATACCAGTTCACTGACAGAATAAAGGTACTACTTTCCATATGTATTCTGTTGTTTATAGAACAGCATAATTTAGCCAAGTTTCTTCGCATTGTAGTTAGAAAAAATGTTTTTTAATTTAGTCTTTATTGTATTTTTTCCATTACCATTTAGTCTCTTTATACTCCTCCCTGAAAATCAACATACCATTGTCTATGTCCATGGAAAATCATTTTTAATCTATTCTCAGTTGCTGTTGTGTAGAAACAGATTTGAGTTGACATAATATTTTAAAACATTAATAAAAGTGAATTATTATATTTCTCTTCTTCCCCAATTTTATTAGAGACATTTTTATTAATTTTCTTCATATCAGCTATAGTATTGATAGCTGATCAATACTAGATAGCTGATTTCTAGATGTTGATCAGAAGTGTATTTAATTAAACTCTTGTGTTGACTGTTGACATTTATTTATTTGACAGTCTAAGGGAAAATAGGTCCATTCTGCTGACTAAAATAGTCAGGTATTACATGTTTTAAAAATCTTGTGGCACACTGGTTGAAAAATTGCTGCTATATGTAAAGTGAAAAATAACCAAAAAAAGGGAAAAGAAGTTTTTTGGTTAATGAAGTAACCCTTATTTCTGTAACAATCCTATACTTTGAATGACCATGCAGAGAAATACTGAGTATCTAATGATATCTGGTGTTAAGGACAATCTGATGTTGAAAGTCTTACCTCACAGTAAGATCAAGGATCTGACCTTATCCTTTTATTTTATTTTTAAGATTTTATTTATTATCTTGAGAGAGAGGGGAAAGGAGAGATGCAGAAAGGGAGAGAGACATCAATGTATAATTGCTTTTCACCTGCCTCCAGCTATGGACCTGGCTGGAGACCCGGCTTGCAACCTGGTTATGTGCCCTGGCTGTGGAATCGAGCCAGTGACCTTTGGGCTTGCAGGCCAGCACCTTATTCACTGTGCCACCAGCCAGGGCTATCCTTTTATATAAAAGGATATTTCTTCACTTTTTCCTCCTTCCATCCTTCCTTCTCCTTGTCTCTCTCATCTTAGAAATAGAGAGGCAAATCATCAAAGCTAATTCATTGTCCAATTATAAATTCATGGATGTTTCTCACAATCCCACATATATTGAAGCAAAACATGACTTTTACGTAACAAGAATCACATAACAGGAATATTAATTTAATTTGAAAAAAGATTTTAAAATTTAGACTTCTTAAGAATCATAGTTTATAAATAGACAGCCAAGTACTTTTTGCTGTTTTTTGAAAGAAGATGTTAAACGTGCATAAAATAAATGTTTATTACCATTTTATAAGATATTTACCCCTTGCTTTTCAAAGGAGTATACATGGATGCACACCCATGTATGCACTTTCCCAGCTTGTGGCTTCTGTGGTGGTCAGCAGCCCAATGGCGATAAACTGTTGTTAATACCATTTGTTGGCAACCTAAACAGTTAACTTTCTTCCTTGAAACTAAAAACAAATGTTGAATTTGAGGGGCCCTAAGATATCAGAAAGGAATTCTAGGATTATTTTTCATAATATCTATTGAAATCCGTTAGTCTTAAAGGCTCCGTCTTTACTTCTTCTGTTTTGTTTTTGTACTTGTTTTGTTTTTCTTTTTAAATAGGGCTTTCCTCAGAAGTCTAGGAATCATTTGTTGTCTGTTCATACTTAAGAATGAGAAACAAAAGTGCTGATTGAAGAACTTTTAAAAATTGAATTGAAAAAAAAAATTGAATTGATTGGGATGACATTGGTTGAAGTTCTGATTGAAGCACTGGAGTGGGGATTCTGAGCATTGTGGGCTTCACTGTTGAGTAATCTTGTTTGGGTAATTAATTAGTTGGAGAATATCTGATGAAGTATCTTAAGGTCTTTCCCCTTGGGCCAGTTTGATTGCCCAGAGGAAACCTTTCCAATCTCCTTCCCAAATGGCAAGCAACATCCTGGGGACTGATAGTGGAGAAGAACTAGAGAGCTGTGGGGTTCTCAGCATCCTGTCTGCATATTTCCTAATTCCCTTGTTTTCGATGTATTATCATTTTCTTCAACTAGGCCTGGTGTCTTCTGGCCCAGGCACCTATTTTATCCTTTCCAGAGAATAAACCTCTATTCTTCTGCTGGGGTAGCAGAAAGGTATATAAGGATCTAGCTGCTGCTTAAACAAACTTCCTACTAAATTATCTTTAGCATTTCTTTTTACTCCTTTACTCAGAGATAACTGATACCACCAATTATGAGCCTTTGGAGATTCTGTAGCATAAACCACATTTGGTTCTTAATTTTCTGTATTTCTAGCTTAGAAAGCAATGCTCTCAGGTCTCCTAAATTTCTTACTACATCCCTTTTTTTTCAGACTTAGGAATTTTGTGTATGTTATTTCTATTCCCATGCTCCCCATCTTTGTGAGAGTATACCTTATATTTAAAAGCCTGTTATTATAATGGGGGTTCAGAGAGTACAAGAGCACATGCATGTGTCATACCCATGGAAGACCCATTGATTTAAGTTCCTTCTTCCCTTTCCTCCAGGCTAACAGTAAATTTTCCTTCATTCATATCTTCCTGGCACTTAATACAGACTTATCAGCATAGCTGTTTCATCTCAACATTAGATTACAGTGTATTTAAGAGCAGATATTGTATCTCGTTCATTATAGTGTATCTCCCTACACAGTATATGGTACATAGGAGATACTCATTAGAAATTGATCAAATTAATTTTGGTTGCCTGTAACTTCTGCATTGTTGGCATTCCAGTTTGTCTAGAACCATTCCTTGGGTTTTTCCTGGGACTTCTAGAGCAGGCACCTGTCACTTGCCATAATTGATTGATCCACCTGATTCTTCTTTATTCTACCTGTGAGGTGGAAATAGAAAAAGAAAAGGAGAAATTGTGTGAAAGCTATGCTATATCAGTAGGTTAACTTACATACCATTTTTATATCTAAGCTACATATTTAGAAGTTTAAAGTGATTATTTTTTCTGCATTCAGAAACATGTCAAAACTATGTTTCAAAGGTTCCAGGTAATCTTAATTTAAATTATTTTAGTATTTTTATTACTTTGAAAAAGAGAAAATGAATTTTAAAATCAGTACCCACAACATTCTGAATATTACGTATGATATATATGTATGTATGTATGTATGTGTTTATTTGTATCACAGAAATCATGTGATACAAAGTAGTTAAATGTTTTCTCTTTAACTTTTGCATAGTAACTAAGCACTTAACCTGCACTGTGGTGATAACTTGCAGTTTGAGATGTGACACAAAACTAGCATGAATTTCTTTTTCCATCTTCACAACTTCACAGATAGAAGATTCATTCTTACCGTAGATCTTAACCTCAGCATATGATTTTTTTCCTTTCCTTCTTATATCTAGAACTTTCACCTTTTCATTTAAAGAAAATACATTAGGGCTTCTGTTTGGCATATCTGAATTGCCAGCATCACTACTCTTGCACTTTGGGGCCATTATTAAGTAAAACAAGGGTTACTTGAACACAGGCACTGCAGTACTGCAACAGTTGCTCTGATGACCAGTTAGGCTCTGAAGTGACTAACAGTCAGGGAGCATACATAGTGTGGGCAGTCTGGACAAAGAGGTGATTCATATCCGGGAAGGATGGAGTGGGACAGCATGATATTTCATCATACTACTCACAACAGTTTGCAATTTAAGACTTAATATGAGTTATTTATTTGTTGGATTTTCCATTTATACTTTCAGACCACAGTTGACCACAGGTGACTGAAATCATAGAAAGCAAAACCACAGATAAAGTGGGGAACTACTGTAGTGGAAAAAGCTTTGAACTGGGAGTCAAAAGTGTATACTTATGACTATATAAAAATTCCATCTAAAAGAAATAAACAAATTAGCACAAATTCAGAGTTTTTATTAGATGTTCTCTCTCATAATCAGTAATAGTAAATATACTGTACTCTCTCCCTTTTTAAGAAGAGTTAACTTTACATATTACCTCACAACATTATTGAACCAATAGATACTTCTTCTGTGATTGTATGATATGGTATCTTTGCTGTCTTAAATGAACTCATTTTTCTTTAGGTGCTTCATGCAGACATCTGTACTCAGGATACCCTTCTGCAAAATGCTGATGTTGTTATAATGAATAATGTCTTTGAATATTTTCTTGATGAGGCAGAACAGGCCAGGTATGTTATTTATTCAAGCAAGAAGTCTTGTTATCCAGCAAAGTATGAAAAGAGATTGGTAAAGTAGAAATATTTCATTTTAAACTTTTAAAAAATGACCTCACCTGTGAGGAGGTTATGATTAAAAGGAAATATGTTCTGTATAAAACAAAAATAAAAATAAACTATCACCCTGGCCAATGTTGCTCAGCTGGAGTGTCAACCTGTAGCCAAAGGGTTGCAGGTTGGATTCCCAGTCAGGGCATGTGCTTAGGTTGTGGGTTTGTTCTCTGACCCCAGTACAGGTATGGACAATCCCTGGTCAGGGTGCATTTGGGGGGCCTTTTTCTAAACATAAAAACATCTTTTACAAAGAAATATATCACAACAATAGATAAAGTGTCCTCAGGAAAGGCTCAACCTTCAGAATAAAGTTAGATCTCATTATAGGGTAATATCCAGATTATAGAGTAATTATAAGTATAAAAGGCATCTCTATGTGTCATGACAGCTTACCAGAACCAGTAAGTGCTATTTTAAGAGCCATGCCCAGTATACTCAGCTTCTTCATTCTTATTAAATGAACTTGTAAAACACGTCATTTTTAAAGAATCACATCAAAAGAGAAAAAAGCTGCTGCCCAAACATAGTGACATTTATTATCAAATACTGCTATATGATTTTAGTTCTAGCCTGAGGAAAAATAAATTTGTATCATTTTGCCCAATGAGCTTTATTTAGAATGTACTAAACTTAATAACCATTGCTGTAACTAAAATAATTGCATATGACACAGTTGCCCACCTGTCCACCGCAAGAGGTGTACATCCCTGCTTTGCTTGACCATTGCTCCCTAATAGTGGGGTGTACTGTCAAGACTGTAGAAATCCATTTCATGTCTGCACTAAAGGTTAATCAGAACTGGTCAGATACTGCCCTGTGATACATATACACACATGGCATTCAATAATACTTTAAACCTGGATGATCCCACTAAATTTCTCAGGGGTCATATTGTCCAGAAGTCTTTACATTAAATATTTATGACAGCCAAACAAAGTATGATTTCACTTTTGATGTTATTTTAAAAGGTCTAATCTATATATTAAGTACTCTTACTGTTAGTTTTTGCTTGGTGTCTGGCATCTATGGCCTCTCCCTACCTCTGCCCCTCAGCCCAGTTCATTCTGCAGAACCATTTTGACATGCTCTGTGAAGAATTTAAGGGCCTGTAACTGCCAACACAGCTTTGACTTGTGAATTGCTTTTGAAACTGAGTTTTGGCCTACAATGCCTTGTAGCAAACCAAATCATGATCTTGTTAAACCTTGTTAATACTGTAACTTCACAATTTTGTCAACATTCCTTCAGAAACTGAAGAATTTACCTGTTTCCAGTATGTTGCCACAGTCCTGTTTTCTGCAGGCAAACATTTTTTGCCCATCTGAATTTTGTGATACCACCTGTGATGCATTTTCTTTCGTCATCCTCATTTAAAAATATTTTTAATTTATCAATTTGAGAGAGAAAAGAAGGGGGTGTTGGGCATCGATTTGTTGTTCTACCTATTTAAGTATTCACTGGTTGATTCTTATACATGCCCTGACCAAGGCGTGAACCTGCATCCTTGGTGAGGTAGAACGACACTAACCAACTGAGCTACCCAACCAGGGCTGTCATTCTCATTTTTCAAAAAAAAAAAAAATTTCCAGTGTTTAGTAGAACCTAATACATAATTTTTAATGTATTGTAGGGCCTGGGAATATATCAGCCATAATGTAAGGAAACAAGGATCATTGTTAGTGACAGTACCAAGCCTTGAAGAGTCTCTCTCAGGTCTTCAGGTATGTAAGCCTTCCCAGCATTTATATTGTTGTAAGTTTTCTTCTACTTTTTTCTGATAGCTGTTATAATATTCCAGAAATGTTGTCTGAATATAGCAACTGATGATAGAAAGAATAGCAAGAACTTCAGGCGTAAGAACTGGTTTGTGGTTTGTTAGCTGGCCTCAAGGGTTCTCAAAGTGTAATTGTTATCTTGATCCATGTTCCTTTGTTTCTCTACTCCACATTTCCAGCTGTGGGGTTACAGTTTTAGGATAATGAAGGCTATTAAATGTTTGTAAGAGACTTTGAACACCCACATGATAACTTTTTCCCTTAGAACAAAAGGTACAGAGTTATGCAAGATTCTAGAACCAAATAAGTAACCTGGGGGCTTTTAAGTCAGTTTGGAATCTTGCACAAACCACTTTTCCTTAGATTCTTCATATAAAATAAAGCTGCTATTTAATAATAAGATTTTATTCAATTAAGTTGATCCTTACATAAAGGGTTAATTAGTAGTTATAAAGCTCATTGAGATCCAGATGAAATATACCGTTGTATTTCTTAATACAGACTTATTTTCTGTAGTAGAGCTTTCCTTATATACAAGTACTACCAAATTTAAGCATCTATTTTTTCCTTTAAAAAACTAAACAATCATCAGTAATATCTTTCTAAAAACATCTGTCAATCATCTAAATTATAAAAGTAACTCATGTTTACCATAGCAAAGGAAATAATCTATAGATATATAAATAAAAGATGTTAGTCTCCCCAGTTTCCCCACTGCTTAATTCTTCCCCACTAGATTGCCCACTCCATGAATGTGTGATCCTACCATACTTTTCCATACTCATAAAAACATATCTTTTACAATATGTGGTCTCCAATTTAGAATTTCTATGTGTAATATGTTGAAATAATTCAGTTATTTTATCAAAATAACAATTTCACACTAAATACCTAAATCTGTTTAGATCACAATTAGAAAATAATAGTTGTGAAAGAGTCCTATTGTATGTGAATTCTTGAAAAACTTGATTGCTGTTCTATTTAATGAAACTTCTTTAGAGGGAGATGTAATATATCCATTGGTGGCTCTGGAATTTCCGTGTCATAGGAACTCAAATTTGCAAGGTGAAGAGAAGGGCCTGATGAAGGTTATGGAGGGAGGTTAGCCCTGCTCATGCATCCTCTTAGCACCAGCACTGTCTGTATGATCAGTTTTTCTGTGTTCTGTCTGTATCCCTATTTGTTTTAGTCTTTTATTGTTTAAGCCTAATGATAGTTATTAAACTATTTACATCAAAACAATTATTCTATTCTGTATTGTCTTTATTCTTTAAAATTCTCAAGTCAGAGTAAATTAATTTAATCCCTGAATCCACAGACCAGTTAGTACAACAGGTACCATTTAGTACGACAAAGAATTGTTCATGTGGCACCATTTAGAACTTGTCCTGCTCATTGTACTAAAACCTCCTTGTGTTCAGTTACTTAGTGATGAGTTCTTTAAGAAAATAGGATCATTCTGAATTTTCATGTTTGTTTATAATCTTTTTTCCAGGTTAATATACAGTTACCTCTCTGGGTTGAAGAGGTACCACTGAACTATGATGTATACCCAGAAAAGGATATTGACAGAGAAGGTCTTGAACAAATACACTTGTATAAGATTCTCTAGCACTAAAATAATCCTACCTAAATGTAATGTTTTTGAGTATATTATGAAATAATAAAAAAGACATATAATCCCAATACCCTAACACATTTTTTCTGTGTATTTTTTCTGGTCTTTGTAGATGTTTACATATTTATAAGTAGTTGCATATGTATATATATACAACTATAATTTAATTAAAGTATTTACCTGAAAATATGTGGTTTTCTGCTGGTTATTTTATTCTATCACAAATATAAATATGTCTTTCTTTAGTCAGTAACTGTGTCAAGTCCAGATATGACCAAAAAAAAAGACTAGAAGTAGCTTCTATCAAGAAAGAAGAGTAGAGAGGAAGGTCATTGTATCCCAGTTTTTAGATCTCTGTTCTGTAAGGTTCCTTATACACAGCTTTATCTGCAGAGACTAGCACAAGGACAAGTAAAAAATAATTAACAGTTGCTAGGGAAAAGCAGAACTAGAAAGATAGCCTCCAAAATATAAGTAGAGATTATATCTAGATGGAACAATTACTAGTGTTTGTTTTCCTTTTCTTTGCTTTTCTGTATTTTTTTCTATAATGACCATCATAATTTTTATTGAAGTCAGAAAGAGTAACACTTTTTTCAAGAATGTAGTGGAACAACAAAATTTGAACACGTAACTAGTTCCAGTAATTTCATATTTAGTGTTCTATTTAAATTGCTTTTTAAAAATAAAGCTACCACCCTAGCTGGTGTGGCTTAGTGGATTGATTGGCCTGTGAACCCAAGGGTCGCTGGTTCAATTCCTAGTCTGGATACATATCCAGGTTGCAAGCCAGGTCTCCAGCCAGGTCCCCAGCTGGAGAAGGCAGGTGAAAGGCAACCATACATTGATATTTCTCTCCCTTTCTTCTTCCCTCCCTGCCCTTATAACAATAATGAATAAGATCTTCAAAAATAAATAAAATGTAAAGTAGCTCACACTTTAGAATTGTAGAACCTTTTGAAGATATACCTGTTGAAAGAGTTCATCTGATATATTTTTATAATTACCTGTTTACAAAAAGAATTTGCAGAAGCAGTCAGTTCTAACTTTCAAAAAGTAGTTATTGGTCAATAGCTAATCAAAATGCTAAAAATAAAAAGACAGATGCTTGGAACTTTACCTTAACTGTTGATACTAATTAAGTTTAATATTTAGGATGTGGTAAGATACTAAATATCAAAATACATGCTGGATTCCAGTACTTTCTTATTCTTACAGACATTACTAATTCCTGCAAACCCATTAAACATTCTTACATGCTAGTCACCCAAAAAGAAGCTAAAGCAGAGTTAGGAAATCTCTTAACTACTTCTGGCATCTCTCAGTAACAATTGGTAGGTGTTGCCAAAAGATTAGGCAGATTTTCCTAGGTTTTGGAAAAAGATTTTTAGAGCAGGAGAAAAATTAAAAATTTCTAAATAGCTTGTAGCTGTTAGTCATTTGATTATTTTATACATAATTAAATGTATTTATTGGTTTATTGTGATAGCATATTTAGGCACCTAAATTTCACATACAACAAACAACACTATAGCAAATAGAGCATTACATAAGATACACATAGTAGTAATCACCCATGAAAAAAAGTTTTTTAGCAATGTAGCATATAATTATAGACATGCAAGACTTAACTGAACTTCACTTTATGCTGAACCTATTCTTTTCATCTTAGCCCAAGGATATGTTTATTGATTTTAGAGAATGGAAGGGAGAATGAGTGACATCAATGTGAAAACAAAACATCAATTTACTGCCCCAATGTGCCCCAACCAGGGATTGAATCTGCAACCTTTTGGTGTACAGAATGAAGCTCCAACCAACTGAGACATTAAGCCATTGAGCCATCAGTTTACCTATTCTTAAGAGATTGTATTTCCTAAACTCTGAATCTCAGTTGCCCTAGTGTTTATTTGAATGTTCCTCAGAAGCATGAACCCCTACAGCAAAATATGCTGCTGTGGCTCTTGGTAAATGCCAGAACTCCTAGAATGCCCTGGACAGGACTGGAGGAGAAACAACACTTAACAACATTCAGGACCATGAGAGGAGAAATCTATTTGTAAATGTAGTTTCAAATCATCCAGCCTCTCACCTGTAAAATAAAAATAAGTATTCAACTATCATTAGTGGGATATAGTCAAGAATAAGGCTTAGAGGTGATTATCATAGATAATGTTATTAAAATTACAGAAATAATGGCCAATTATTTAAATAGAGTCTGCTATGATTTTTTTTTTAATTTTAGATATATTAAAGTGAACTATGAATCTTTCACTGGTAGAATAAAAGAAAGATATAACACTAAAATATGGGAAAACATTCTGTGTGATAAGTATGTAATAACATTTTAAAATAAATGCCTGAGGCAAATATTATATAGGATATTGAGGAGATACACCTACACCAGTATTAATAATCTCCATGTGGAATTACTTACCTTTATTTTTTAATGTCCACATATTTGTCTAGAGACAATAACTGTCATTAAAAAGGCTGGGTTCTGCCCTGGCTGGTGTGTCTCAGTGGATTGAATGCCAGCCTGTGAACCAAAGGGTCACTGGTTTAATTCCCAGTCAGGGCACATGCCTGGGTTGTGGGTCAGGGCCCCAGCCGGGGGTGCACAAGAGGCAACCATGCACTGATGTTTCTCTCCCTATCTTTCTTCCTCCCCCTCTCTCTAAAAATAAATAACACCTTTAAAAAAATAAATAAAAGTCTAGTTTCTTACCTTAGGGGAATTTTTGGTATTGAAAATTTCTCACTTCTCACAGTTTGTGTCTCCTTAGTGTGAACTACCATCCACTGTCTGATTTGCATGCAGTGTAGTATCAGAAGGCTGGAGGAAGAGGGGCAGGAGGCAGGGGCTGTTAGTAGTGCAGAGATGTTTTCATATTTCAGCAGCCGAATGAAAAATACACATTACAAAAAGAAAAACATTTTTTTCATACAGCATTACTTGTGCTCAAAAAACTAAAAACATTAAGGTTACAGTAAATGTCCAAATTATTTAGCTCTATCACCAAGTTTGATAGAAAACAGAAAATAAAGTTACTTAAGAACATTAGGGAGACGAGAGTCAAGATGGTGAAAGAGTAAGTGGAGCTACACCAATCTCCTCCCAACACCAAACTGGAATTACAACTTAATTGGGGAGAAATCATCCGGAATAACCAACAGAACACCAACTGGAGAGAAGTCTTATTACCAGGGACAGAACAGAAGAGCTGATTCATCACAACATGACCAGTAGGAGGTGCGGAGATGCGAGAGGCTGGTGGGGCTCCAACAGGCAACAGCTGAAGGGACAGAGAAACATCTCAGCCGGGGTCTCCACCTGAGAAGGGTGGGATCTAAACCCCTAACTGGGCTTCCCAGCCTACAGCAACACAGCTGAGAGTAAAACAGCACCCAGCCGTGAAAAGCTAACGGCCACCAGCTTGACAGAGACCAAGTTCTTAAAGGGACCATGCATGAAAATACAGTGGCACCCACTTACCTTGGGCTCCAGCAGAAGGAGATCACAGTTGTATAGTCTTAAGTGACTAGAGACACTTAAGAAGAGTCAGTGGCTTTAGGGAGAGAGTTGAGGGAGCAGCCTATGAGTCCAGTGCTGACCCATCCCCCATACAGAAGGCAGACCACTCTTTTCCAAAGGGCAGGAGCCTGAGGGGAAGCCACAGCCCCACACGTAGGAATTAATCCACCCCACCCAGCAGTGCCTAAACGTGACCTCAAGTCACAGGTTGACTGTATTAACAACTGAATAAATCTGCCCCACCCAGAGGTGCCTAAAACTGACCACTGATCACAGACCGATTGGATTAACAACTGGAGGAGACAAACACAGTGGCTCTCTGGTAGCCTCCAACTTGGCTAACTAGGCTCAGACTGAGACACAAGCTGATGTCACCAAGCACAAATCCAGGAAGTAAAAAAAGTGCACCTCTACATCACCAAAGATCACACCACTAAGACAGTAAGTCAAAGCAGACCAACCCAAGAAGAAGAAACAAGAGAGTCACCTAAGATGGGAAGACAAAGAAATAAACCCTCAGCAAATGGAAAGGAGGAATCCCCAGGAAGAGTGCAAAATGAAATAGAGGCAAGCACCCTATCAGACATGGAATTCAAAATAATGATGATAGGAAAGCTCAATGAACTCAGCAAGTTCAAAGAAAACTACAAACAACTCCAGGGGAACTATAAAAAACTCCAGGAAAGCTATAAGGTACTTACTGAGAACTACACCAGCATTAAAAAGGACATAGAAACCATCAATAAGAGCCAGGAGGAAATGAAGAATACCATTTCTGAATTGAAGAACACAGTAGAAGGAATCAAAAGTAAGCTAGAGAAAGCAGAGGATTGGATCATTGAGCTGGAGGTCAATGTAGAAAAATATTCCCAGGCAGTGGAACAAAATGAAAAAAGACTGAAAAAGAATGAAGAGGTTTTAAGAGAGCTGCAGGACAACATGAAACATAATAATATCCGTATCATAAGGATACCAGAAGGAGAAGAGGAGGAGCAAGGGATAAAAAACCTCTTTGAAAAAGTAATGACAGGAAATGTCCCTAACTTGAGGAGAGAAAATGTCATGCAAACTCAGGAAGCACAGAGGGTCCCAAGGAAGATGAAGTCAAACAGGCCCACTCCAAGACACATCATCATGAAAATGGCAAATTTCAAAGACAAGGACAGAATCCTAAAAGCAGCAAGAGAGAAACAGCTAATAATATACAAGGGGGCTCCGATAAGGTTTTCAGCTGATTTCTCAACAGAAATACAACAAGCCAAAAGGGGATGGCAAAAAATATTCCAAGCAATGAAAAATAAAGGCCTGCAACCAAGAATACTCTACCCAGCAAGGCTCTCATTCAAAATGGAAGGTGAAATAAGGAGTTTCCCAGACATAAGAAAGCTAAAAGAATGCATCTCCACCAAACCAGCATTGCAAGAGATGCTAAAGGGTCTGTCTGCTTTTAGATGGAGAAACAGAGAGACAGACAGAAACAGGTACAAAGGTAAATGGATTAAATGCACCAATCAAAAGACATAGAGCAGCTGAATAGATAAGAACCAGCTTTAACTTATGAATGCTTTAAAGAGATCTTGTTATAAATAGATTTAACTAAATAAGGTACAATTTTGTATATTGTATCTGCATTACTGCAGGTTAAGTTTTCTTAGATTGAAATCATTTCACAAGATGGGAAAATCAGGTTACTTGCAATAACTCAGAAAAATCTAATGCAGTTAAGGAAGAAGAAAAAAGGAAAATGTGGATGTATATTACACAGAAGACATGCTATCTTTCTTATTCACTGTTATAAAATATGTGCTTATTTGTGGATGTGTAATATATAGATTTTGTTAGCAATTTATGTTTTAAATAGCAACCAACTGGTCATGGGTGTGTTGTGAAATCAATCAATCTTTAGGTTAGAAAAGGTACTGAGAATGGAGATCAATTTGGATGGAAGTTGCAAACTACTAAACTACATGATTCATGTACATAGACAATATATATTCTCATATTAGCATGTAAATTAAATGAGATTCCTTTCAACTAAATTGTGGAAATATACATTTCCAGTTATGAAGGCCCCCAAACTGGGGATGCCTGGGAAAAGGAATGAATGCTATAGTAAACTTTATTATTGAAATGTGAACATACCTAATCTCTACTTCAATAGACTCTTCAATAGTTCAGGGGTTAGTTTAGGATCACATAGAAAGTCAACCACAAGTTTAAAAAATAGCTAGAATACTATTCTACAAAATTATTTAAATCCGAGGGATTTTTATTTTTTACCTCAATTTAGTAGACATAATAATTTCTATTCTGGGGACCAGCTGAGCACTGCAAGTGCCATTATTTCTGAAGGCTTCAACTTGTAAAATACATGTAGAGGAAAAACAGAGGGAATTAGCAGTAAGACCTGTGCACAGCCTAAATAAATAAATAAACTATTTAAGATGGAAAACTCCAAAAAGAATAAGTTGTAGTTAAAATAGCTTAAAATAAAGCTGAGTCGTATTATTGGAGTGGGAAGGATCTGACTCAAAAACCAAATTCATTTTTTACTATGGGTTTGGCACTGTCTCTAGGACAAATTTCACAAAAGTGAGTTCTGCAATACAACATTTCTGTGATATATTTCATAAAAATAGCATTTCAGAGTAAAATAAGTATTAAAGAAGAAAAATCTGCTTAATTTTGCTACAATATATCTAAAATACTATCATTTAACATGTAATAATTATGTAAGCTATTGGCATATTTTAACTTTTTTGTATTAACTCTTCAAAATCCAGTATGTACATTAAATATGTGTAAAAATACGTATGGGTGTAAATGTATTTTTGCATGTGTTTGGTAATATTGCAATTCGTATTACTTAAAAGAGTAATTCTTTAAACAAATGAATTATTGTAGGCATTTTGGAATAATGAAAAGCAAACTTTGTATTAATATGATTCAAGAATTACTGCTGCCAGAAGGCAGTAATTAAATGGTGAATTGTCTGGATGTGAAAGGAAAAAAAATGTACCCATTGGTGGTTACAGAATAGACAGGGGGATGTTAACTAGAACAAAGGAAATAGAGAAGCCAAAGAACTTATATGCATGACTCATGGACATGAACTAAGGGGGCCATTGCTGGAGGGAATGGGGTACTGGGTCGAGGGGGACAAAGGGGGTAAAATTAGGACAACTGTAATAGCAAAATAAAATATATTTTTAAAAAACAACATTAAAACATTTTTCTGCCAATGTTCCTTTAAAGTATTCAACTTCACAGATTTTCTGAGTTTTGTCACCTCTTTCTCTCATCCAGCCTCCAATCCCCTCTACTAATGTAGATGCCCTTGGTCCTATTTGGGGATAGCACAGCTTAAGCACTCCGAAATTTCATGAAAGCTTCATAAGAAGTAGACATTGTAAGTTATTTTCTGGTGATGATGAATTTACAGTCATGCAGCTATTCATTGCCCTAAGCACACAAATGTCTATTAAACTCACACTGTAAATCTAGCACTTTGTCAACCTTCTGCAGGTACGAAAGTGGAACACTTGGTTCTACTCTGAACGATCTCAACTTTAAGGAGGGAGAAGGACACGTTGGTTTATTTATTTTTATTTTTGTTGCAGATAAGAAATTCTCATTCAGTACATAGTAGCAGGTTTCTGGAGTTGAACTTGAAGGCAAGCCCTTACCTAGCCTCCTTGAACTGGGGAACTGGTAAGGAGATTTAAGGTCTGTGGCACAAGCAGGGACAGTTAGTGTAGATATTGGATGAAGAAAGATGTTCTTAGTAGAAGGAACAGCCTCTGCAGAGGCATACAGCATAATGAGTATTTTCTTTTTATATCTCTATATATATTCAGTTGCAGTTTACATTCAGTACTATTTTGTATTCATTTGTATGGCATAGTGGTTAGATAATACTCTACTTTAAAAAGTGTTTCCCCACTTTCAGTAGGTAGAGGGGAGGGGAGGAGGGGAGGGAGAAGGAGGCAAGGAAGGGGAACAGTTTAAGTCAGGGAACTAGCATTGATGACCCATGGGCACAAACAACACATGGATTAACTGTGGGGAGGGGATAAAGAGGGTGAGGAAGGGGAGAGCAGAGGGGGTAAAATGAGATGAATATAATATAACAAAATATTTAAAACATTAAAAATAAAAATAAATTTTAAAAAGTATTTCCCTTGATATTTCCTGTACCCATCTGGCACCTTACACAGTTATTACAGTATTATTGACTATATTCCCTATGCTGTACCATAATGAGTGTTTTTGTGTGACTAGAGCCCAGGTTAAGTGGTTCCTGGTCGAAGGCGGTGAATAGAGCCCCGCCAGGGTAGGCTTACAGGAGGTTGGTGAAGTATATACATGCCAGATCTGGAAGGACATGGTAAGCCAAGCAAGCAAGATCACATTTTATTCTGAGAGCCAGGGTAAGTCATTAAAAATTTTTAAGCATTCCCTGGCTGGTGGCACAGCGGATAAGGTGCTGGCCTGTGAGAACCCAAAGGTCGCTGGTTCGATTCCCCAGCCAGGGCACATAACCAGGTTGCAAGCCAGGTCTCCAGCCAGGTCCGTAGCTGGAGGCAAGTGAAAGGCAACTATAATTGATGTGTCTCTCCCTCTCTGCCTCTCTCTCTTCCCATCTCTCTAAAAATAATAAATAAAATTAAAAAAAATTTTAAGCAGAATGTTGATGCGGTCACAATAAAATTACAGAAACATCAATGTGGAGGCATTATTTAGGATGATTAAAGGGGGGAAACGAGGCAAGAAGATGTCAGGAAGTCACTGTGGTGGTTCAGGGAGCACAGCAGGGATGAACCAAGGCGGCAACTCTGCCGATGGAGAGAATAGAATGGAGTCAGGAGGTATTTATGAGGACTTAGCATTTTTATGGAGATTACATAAATCCAGAAATGAAGAAAGTTTCATAATTACATTTATGAAGACATAGAAGAAAATCAATGTGGCATTACAGCAAATTTATTGTTGAAAGATAAAAGCAAGAAATCTACTGAATGGAATCTTACACTATCAACAAAAAAATAGTTAAGTATAAGTATATGGTCAAAAAAGAATGCTAGGAGGCAAATGCTAAAATAGATTGAAAAGGAACATGCCAAGGGTGAAACACACAGGTAAACAAAGATATTAGCATTGAAAAGAAGGATTTGTGGTGGGGAGGGGGGAATTGGGATGAATGTAATACAACAACTAAAATTAAATTGAAAAAAGAAAAGGATTTGGGCAGGGCATAAAATTATGCCCTAGGTTATTTTTCATGTAAATAAATAATCTATCTGGAAAAAAGAACACTTAAGGATTTCCCTTAGTATGTGCTAGCATTGTAAAAGATTTCTGCTTTTAAGAGAAACTCACTCTGGCCAGTGTGGCTCAGTTGTTTGGAGCATTGTTCCGTAACCAAAACGTTGCAGGTTTGATTCCTAGTCAGGGCACATACCTAGGTTGCGGATTCAATACCCAACCGGGGTACATATGGGAGGCAACTGGTCAATGTTTCTCTTTTCTAGCGAAGTTATGTTTCTCTCCTTTAAAAAAATAAGGGAGCAATGAAAGGAATAAAAAAACAAAAAAGCTCATTTCCTGAATACAGTATCAATCAAACAGGCCTTGGGACTTGGCTGTTGTTAACTTCCCTAGACTTGTCCAGATGCCTTAAGCAATTGACCAATTTTATTTATTTTTATTTTCCAATTACAATTTACATTCAGTATTATTTTGTATTAGTTTCAGGTGTGTAGACAAACACTTGTAAAGTGTTCCCTCCCCTCTCCCTCAGGATTTTGATAACCTACCTTTTTTCACCCAGTCCTTTAAACCCCTTCTCCTCTGGCAACCATCAGTCTGTTCTCTGTGTCTATAAGTCTTTCTATTGATTTGTTTATTTTCCATATGTTCTTTAAGCTCAACATATAAGTAAAATTATATGGTATTTGTCTTTGACTAACTTATTTCACTTAGCATTATACCCTCTAGGACCATCCATGCTGTTGCAACTTTTGGCTGCAGTTTTCCTACTTGTGAAATAAATAATGTTTTTATATTCTAAGTTTCACAGAAGTATTATGTATATTAATGGAATGATAAACACCTTAAGATACACACATGGAAAAGTGCAAATAGGATACAAATTGGAATTGATTTTAGTCTTCTAAAGAAGTTTCCCAAGAAAATTGATAAATATAATATTCATAATTTTATGAGGCTCCTTATTTCCAAGAGCACTGAAATTCAAGTTGCTCTTTGCTAACAAGTGATTAAATTCTGGTTGTTAAATTCTCTGAAACTTACAGAGTTTCTCAAATTTAAACTTTGAGGGAGATGAGGAAAAGGAAAATATGCCCAAGATAACCTCCTAGGAATAAACAAAATATGGGCTAAAGAAAAAGTAATCCTGTAGACTAAGAAGAAAAAATACATGAAAAATCTCATCTGAATCTAATAGCAGGAAAAGATCAAAAGGTATGAAATCAATTTTTAAGCAGGATCTATAAAACACTTCCATATTGACTTAAATCAAAAGCAGGCTCCTATGCCAGAAAGGTGATAGGGATTTAAATCCTGAGCCCTCAATCAGAATTTTCAGACAAAAAAAAAAAAAAACCCACCTAGAATTTGACACATATTTTGTACACAGGATATTACCTATTGATGACAATGATCCAATGAAGTCGGAACTACTAATCCCTTTAATAGATGAGCAGACTTGGTTTTAGTGAAGGTAAGAAACTTTCCAAAAGTTGTAAAGCTAGAAATGACAGCCAGAACTCAATGCTGTTTTCCATGTGAACTCCAAAGCCTATGCTCTTTTATGTTGCTTCTATGTTTAAAACTTCATTAACTCATATTAAACAAAATCAGCATATTCTAGAGGGGAAATCTCCCTCATTTTGCATTTGCATCCCTATTCATGTGAGAGTTGCCTGAGTAATTGTCAAATGTACGAGCTACAACTGTGAATGATGAAAATCTGTGGGGCACTTAAGCCAAGAGGAAAAATGGCAACTACATCAGTTCAAAATTTGTTGCTCTGGAATAAAGGGGACACAATATAGCTTTAATATTAAAATTGATATTGCTTAATATTATAAATATAATACCCTAGATGGAAATTATTAATGTGACTCTATGTTACCTTGAAATTTACCTATAGAGAAAGTATGTTCAGTCTGTTCCCTTTTTTCCATTTACTAAGTTGTTTATACATTATAAAATACTACCCAAACATTTCAAATTTAATACAAAGAATTATTATTTTTACTTATTTATTTTATTTTTAATTATATTTTATTGATTGTGCTATGACACTTGTTCTGATGTTTCCCCTTTTGCTCCCCTCAACCCAGCACCCCCTACTCCCCCAGGCAGTCCCCACACCATTGTTCATGTTGATGGGTCATTTGTATAAGTTCTTCAGCTACTCCATTTCCTATACTGTACTTTGCATCCCCATGTCTATTCTGAAACTATTTGTACTTCTTAATCCCCTCACCTCTTCACCCATTTCTCCACATCCCCTCCCATCTGGCAACCATCAAAATGCTCTCTGTTATATGATTATCTTTGTTATTCTTGTTTGCCTAGTTTGTTTGTTTGTTTTTTATTCAATTGTTGATAGTATTTTTTCCATTTTATTGTTCATAGTTTTGATCCTCTTTTTCTTACTTAAATAAATCCCTTTAACATTTCATATAGTAATGGTTTAGTAATGATGAACTCCTTTAGTTTTTTCTTGTCTGGGAAGCTCTTCATCTGACCTTCGATTCTGAATGATAGCTTTGCTGGGTAGAGCAATCTTGGCTCAAAGCCAAATATTCATGACTTTGAATATTTCATGCAAGCTCCTTTAAGCCTGCAAAGTTTCTGCTGAAAAATCAGCTGACAGTCTTATATGAACTCCCCTGTACATAACAACATCTTTTCTCTTGCTCATGTTAAGATTCTCTCTCTAATCTTTGGCATTTTAATTATGATGTGTGTTGGAGTGGGCCTCTTTGCATCCATTTTGTTTGGGACTCTGTGCTTCCTGGACTTGCATGTCTACAGTATTTCATTCACCAAATTAAGGAAGTTTCCTGTCATTTTTTTTTTCAAATAAATTTCCAATTTTCTGTAGTTTCTTTTCTTCTGGCACCCCTATGATGTGAATGTTGACGTTGCCCCAGTGACTGCTGATACTGTCCTGGTGTTTTGGGATTATTTTTCCTTTGTGTTTTGATTGGTTGTTTTTTGCTTCCTTATGTTTCAAATCATTGTTGTGATTCTCAGCTTCATCAACTCTACTGTTATTTCCCTGAAACTTATTCTTTATTTCAATTAGTGTATCCTTTGTTTCTGACTGGATCTTTTTTATACTGTTGAGGTCCTCACTGAGTTCTTTGTACATCCTTATAACCAGCATTTTTAACTCTACATCTGATAGATTGCTTATCTCTATTTTGCTCAGTTCTTTTTCTGGGGTTTTGTTCTGTTCTCTTATCTGGGCCATATTTCTTTGTCTCATGTTGGCAGCCTCCCTGTGTTTGTTTCTATGTATTAGATAGAGCTGCTTTGACTCCGTGTCTTGGTATCATGGCCTAATGTAAAAGGTGTCCTGTAGGGTCCAGTGGCAGAGCCTCCACTATCACCCAAGCTGAGTACTGGAGGGCATCCTTCGTGTGGGCTGAGTACACCCTTCTCTTGAAGTTGAGCTTTGGTTGTTGTTGACAGTTGGATGGGAAGGATTTACCCAAGCCAGTCAGTTGCAAACACTGGCTGTGACCACTGAACGCCAACCTCCACCCTCCATGAAGGATCAAGTGTTCAGGGTCAGAGTGATGGTGCTCTAATGTGGTCTGTAGCTGCCCACTGAGTGCACAGGTCCTGGCATTTTTCACGTGGTGCAGGGCAAGGCAGGCCATTTTCCACCTGTGTTTTGCCCAGGGACACCCTGCCTGAGCTATAAAGCGATCTGAGGTGGCTGATACTGGTGCTGGACTTTGAGATTCCTAGGCAAAGAAAAGCTGTAAATCTAGGCTGGCTGCTGATAGTGCCATGCCTAGAGCCACTTCATAAGAGTTAGGGGAAGGGGTGGGTGTTTGTGGAGGTCAGCTGTTGCTTGTTTGAAAGAATTTAGGAAGTTGTGAAGCTTGAGCCAAGACCAGCAGCCATTCATACGGAAAAGCTACTATTAACAGTTATAAGTGGGGTGTGACAGAGCCTGAAGGGATCTCCAGAGCTGGGCATACAGTGTTAGCCTTATTGATGGAATCTCAGATATGACACCCACCTGCCAGCTCTGTGGTTATGCCTACCTTTCTGTCTAGGGGAAGGCTGTCCTCCAGCTCCCACCTTGATGCCGGACACTTCAGTTTCTCCCCATATGCCGCTGGTGCCTTTCAAGCCCTGGTGCTGGAGCTCAGAAGGAGTGAACCCGAGTAAGTTTGTGTGGGGGGTTTTGAAGAGGAACTGCCTGGGACTCCAGAAGCTTCTTCCACAACTCTATCCCTGCTGGGTTTTTCAGCCAGAAATTATAAGGATTAATCTTCCTGACACTGGTACACTGGGCTGGGGAGCCTGATGTGGGGCTGGGACTCCTCAATCCCAAGATATCCCTTTGGAATTTTTACCCACCTCATGTGGGTGATGGACCAACCCATTCTGCATCTGCACCCCTCCTGCCAGTCTGGATGTGATTTCTTCAATTCCATAATTATCAGACTTCCGTTCTACTCAATTTCTGATGGTTTTGAATGATGGGTTTTCTATATGTTAGTGGTAATTTTGATGTGGTTGTGCCCCTAACTTTTCAAATGTACTGAATATATAGAAAATATGCCACAATTTTGGTTTATGGGCAGGAGAACTAGTAGAGAGACTATATATAAATAATTTACTTAAAACTGTGACCCTATTTTTGGGCTCCAGCTTTGTTTTTTTCCTTGCCAAACAGAAATTATTATTTAGGTAAAACTGCAAGGTGAAAATAAGAAGAACCATTCTTTTTATTGGAAGATGAAGAATTCAGAGAAGCATAACTTTTAGAGTTAGAAGGTACCTTTGGATAATCTAGTCCAACTCTATTTTCCTAGAGAGAGAAAATTACATTTGGAGTTTCTTTGCAAACAGGAAAAAAGCAAATCCCTTAAAATATATCTGCATGCTGGCAACATGGGCCCACAATTTATGGTAAAATGATATTTCAAAAGTATTGTAAATTGTAATGTTAAGAAATTAAAACCTTCCTGCATTGCTGGTAGGAATGTAAAATGGTACAGCTGCTTTGGAAAACAATATGGCAGTTCATCAAAATGTTAAACATAGAATTGCCATATGACCTAGTAGTCCCACTCCTAGACATATAACCAAGAGAAAAGAAAAACATATATATATCCAACATATACACTTGTAACAAATGCTTATATTACATGATTTATAACAGCCAAAAACTGGGGTAGTAGAAACTAATATCCATCAACTGATGAACTGATAAATAAAATAGATTAATGAAATAAAATTCAAAATAAAAAGAGAGTATTGATACATTCTACAACATAGATGAACCTTGAAAAGATTATTTCAAGTAAAAGAAGCCAGTCCCAAAAGATCACATGTTGTATGATTCTATATGAAAAATCCAGAACAAGCAAATCTATAGAGACAGAAAATACATCAGTGGTGGCTTAGGGCTGGGAGAGGGACAGAAGGAGGATGGAAAGTGGCTACTAATAAATGTTTTCTTTTCAAGGTGATAAAATTTTAAAAAGAAGAAGAAAGAAAAAAAGTCTAAAATTAAATTGTTGCGATAGTTGCAAAAACCTTTGAACATACTGGACTGGCCAAAAAGTCTATTTGTTTTTTTTTCCATTAAGATAGCTCTAGGAGCACTTAGTTAGCTTTATTTCACTCAAAACAATATTGTTAGAATATCTTGTGACAGCTGTCCTATCAGCAATCATTTAAAAATTATAAAATTGGTGAATTTTTGTGAAGCTATTTTAATATTGAAGATGGAAGAAAAGAAGCAACATGTTTGGCATATTATGCTTTGTTACTTTTGTAAGCATGGAGATCATTTGGAGGGTTACCAGCTGGGAGGAGGAAGAAGGAGAATGGGCGAAAAGGTGAAGGGATTAAAAAGCATAATTGACAGGTATAAAATAGGGAGACATTTAGAATAGTAAAGGAAATAAAGAAGCCAAAGAACTTACATGAACGATCCATGGATATGAACTCAGAGGGGAGGATTGCTGGAGGGAAAAGTAAGTACTGGGCAGAGGAGGACAGAAGAAGAAAATTGGGACAACTTTAATAACAATCAATAAAATATTAAAAATAAAGGTAAAAACATAACTGAAACAAAAAAGGATTTGTTCATTGTATGGAAAAGGTGCTGTGACTGACTGAACAAGTCAAAAATTTTTAAAAGAAAATTTGCAACAACAACAACAAAAAAGTTTTTGGCAAAGTTTTGTGCTGGAGATTTCTCACTGGATAGTGCTCCACGGTCAGGTAGAACAGTTGAAGTTGATAGCAAACAAATCACGACATTAATTGAGAACAATCAATGTTATACCATACAGAATATAGCCAACATATTAAAAATACCCAAATCAATTAATTTATTGATGAAAGTGAAAAATAAGTCTTATGAAAAAAAAATCTAAATGATTTTTTTTTGCCAAACCAATACTAAGAACAATTGAATTGTACATTTTATGTGGTTGAAATTGTGTATCATATGTGAATTATATCTCCATAAAGCTTTTGTTTTTAGAGAAAATGAGGTAAGAAAAAAAGTACATTAGGTTTTAAACAATATCTGTGGCTTTATCCTTGTAACAGTTGGGTAACTTTAGCACAAATATGTTTATGTTATGAAATGATAAAATGAGAAGACTACCTGTACTTAGTTTAACAAATACATGCTTCCAAGAAATAAACCCATGCTTTTATGGTCAATTAATATTTGACAAAGGTGGCAAAAATACAATGGGGTAAAGATAGTCTATTCAATAAATGGTGTTGGGAAAATTGGACAGATCCATGCAAAAAGAAAACTAGACTACCTTCTTATGTCATATACAAAAATAAACTCAAAATGGATTAAAAACTTAAGTATTAGACTTGAAACCATAAAAACCCTAGAGGAAAACATAGGCAGTAAAATATCAGACATTTCTTTCTTTTTTTTTTTTTCAGACATTTCTTATAACAATATTTTTTCTGATATATCACCTCAGGCAAGAAACACAAAAGAGTGCTCGCTTCGGCAGCACATATTCTAGAATTGGAACGATATAGAGAAGATTAGCATGGCCCCTGCGCAAGGATGACACGCAAATTTGTGAAGCGTTCCATATTTTTACATTTTTATATTGTCCTTACATAATATTATTGTCCTTAGATTTTGATCAATTCTATGTCTAATTTTGAAATACCATTTACAATGTAGTATGTTTTAAATGAAAAATCATAAAATAACATCCAAGTGTTTCATGGTTTGTTGGGAAGGTAACTTTAAAATAAACAATTTCCGAAAAAGATTTGTCAGCCAAGGTCATCCATAAAAGTCCCTGTCTGGAACTCATTTTCTCAGCAGGTCTCATTTTTTGTCATCATAGGATTTAGCCATATTGTTATAACTTTGGAGCAGGCCTACTGGAATACTGATGGCCTTTAATAGTCTGCTTTCCTGGTAACAGGAAGACTTTTTTAGGTAACAAAGTTCATGTTTACAGGTTTACGAAGTATGATCCTTATGCATTAATGGATATAACCTCAGACGATTTCTTTGATAGTTGTTGATGAATTAAACTTGCCTAGGTTTCTTCATCAACTTTATCTAGATACCCTGTCTATAGTCTTCCACTAGTTAACATGAGTATTTGGCTTTCATAATAAACTTGGACACTATTAGGAGGTAGATTTTGCTTTCAAAATCCCAATGTCTACAGTATACACTTACAATCACCTATCCATAAGGTTAATGAGCTGTGATTGTTAATGCATGAGTGTTCCATAACGTAGGAGAATAAAACACTACAGTTCTGTTGTTTTAAGTCTTACATCTTACTTAGACTATCTAGATAAAACATGTTAGGATATTGCCTTGAATGACTTAATAGCTTTTATACTTGCTTTTGGATGGCATAATGGTATTTAAGGTTCAACAAATCACAACTTATTTTGATCAGCTGAAACTGACATATGTTACAGGAAAATTGTAAATTAGCCTCCTGAGAAAAACCATCCTGCCCTGGATCGTATGTCAGTAATATAAATGCTGTGATGTTATTTAATATTGTGTTGTCCTAGAAGACTGTTTTTCAGAGGAGACTTCTCTGTTTTAAGGGTTCATTCCCACTTAAAAATGGAGAGTGGTACAGCACTACAGACAAATAAATACAAGAACTGCCCACCACAGGACCCTCTGCTAATCTCCTGCATGGACTGGACTTGATTTTTACATTTCTGAAATAGGAATTATTTCAGAACATGAGTTACAAGAACCTGATGTTTTTCAAACTCCTCTTTGGATGTACAGAGCCTGGAAATGATGGGCAAATACAAATTATTTAGAATTAACCTTGTTTTAAAAATGATTGGGCTGCCATCAGGTTGAAAGCCACTGGTTTTGGAAGCAACTTCTTTTTGTAAAATGTGTTTTTTGGAGTATTGAACTTTACAGGGGCTTGCCTTAATCTCTATTTAGTGGTTTCAAGATGTACGCACTATTATTCTACTTGTTGAAATGTTAAAATATTCTATGTAGCCCCAAAGATGGTTAAAAGAGTATAAGTAATGCCTAAATAAATAAGCTAAAAGGTGTCACTACAGCTGGATTTTGAGAAAAAATGGACATACGAACATAGGCTATGTATAATAAAAACAACGGCACCTTAAGATTGCACTATTTTATGCATTATTTTATATGCCATTTCATAGCCTGCACTTTAATCTCCAAAGAAATGATGTATGATTTCCCGGTTGTTCCTTATTATTAATAAGCTTTCCTAAGACAGGGCACGGAATTCTATTTTACTATATTGAATCAGTTTCTTGGAGGTGGATTTCTTTTTTGAGTTCTCTATTCCCTTAGCCATAATAGTTTCTAGGAACTAGGAACTCCCTACCTTGTTGATTTCCAACATTATATAATTTTAATTTAATGTAATGTAAAAATAATTGGTGATCAGCACATTCTTACATCCTGCTTTAGCAATGGGTACCCGTTAACACTTTTCCATCCAGTTCTTTGACCGAATTTGGATCTATCTGAATTAACTAGTGCACAGAAGGTTAATAAGTTAAACCTACTTAAAAATAACAAAGTTCTATAGCCTGCCATTCTGAAGTGAATTATTTTTTTAAAGCTGCTAATCTACAAAGTGAAACTACCAATTGGTTGGCTCTGCCTGTCATGATTTTATTTTTAATATCAATTTGTTTAATCATGATAAATATGATAGGCTCAAGTCATGTTGGCCTTTGGCAGCTTCCTAAGAATTTTACATTACATTTCTAAAATCAAAAGGTAAACCCAAACTTTCTCTTGTGTTTGAAAAGAATCATGAGATTTAAAAGTATATTGGTAATCTATTAGGTCCATTGCCAAAGTATACTGGTCCATATTCAAATCTATAACAAAAGATTAGAAGTGTTTAAAATTCCTTGATGTGCTACCATGTGTGTTTACTGATGCTCATGAGCAACGATAACCAGTTTACCTTCTGGAATTTTCATTGTTATAATCTAATTCAATTATTGGAAAGTGAAAACCACCTTCCAGTCACACTGCAGGGTACGGAAATAAATGTGTTGTTATCAAAAATAAAAATAAAAGAAGCACAAAAGAAATAAACAAAGAGGACTACACCAAACTAAAAAGTTTTTGCACAACAAAGGAAACTATCAACAAAATGGAAAGACAACTCATTGAATGGGAGAACTTATTTGCAGTGATACATCTGATAAGGGCTTAATATCCAAAATTTATAAAGAACTTATAAAAGTCAACACCAAAAAACAATTCAATTGAAAAATGGGTAAAGCACAATACCAGACATCAAACTATACTACAAGGCAACTGTAATCAAAACAGTCTGGTACTGGCAAAAGGATAGACATAGAGATCAATGGAACAGAATAGGAAACCCAGAAATAAACCCAGGACTCTATGGTCAATTAATATTTGACAAAGGGGGAAGGAACATAAAATGGAATAAAAACAGTCTTTTCAACAAGCGGTGTTGGGAGAACTGGACAGCAACATACAAAAAGATAAAACTAGGCCACTAACTTACATCATACACCAAAATAACCTCAATATGAATAAAGGACTTAAACATAAGCAGTGCCACCATAAAGGTCCTGGAGAAAAATATAGGCAGTAAAATTTTAGACAGTAGACAGAAATATGTCTACTGATACTTCTCCAAGGGCAAAGGAAATCAAAGAACAAATAAACAAATGGGACTATATAGAACTGAAAAGTTTCTGTTCAGCTAAAGAAAACACCAGCAAAATTCAAAGGGAACCAACTGTATGGGAAAACATATTTGCCAATGACACCTCAGACAAGGGTTTGATATCCAAAATATATAAACAACTTATGAGACTCAACACCAGGGAGACAGACAGCCCAATTCAAAAATGGGCAAAGGACCTGAACAGACAACTCTCTGAGAAAGACATATAAAGGGCCCAAAGACATATGAAAGAATGCTCAACATCACTAGCTGTCAGAGAAATGCAAATTAAAACCACAATAAGATACCACCTCACACCTGTCAGAATGGCAATCTTCAACAAATCAACAAACAACAAGTGTTGGCGAGGGTGTGGGGAAAAAGGAACCCTGGTGCACTTTTGGTGGGAATATCGGCTGGTGCAGCCACTATGGAAAACAGTATGGGGTATCCTTAAAAAACTAAAAATGGAACTGCCTTTTGATCTAGCAATTCCACTACTAGGACTATACCCCAAGAACCCTGAAACACCAATTCATAAGAACCTATGTACCCCTATGTTTATAGCAACACTATTTACAATAGCTAAGTGCTAGAAACAGCCTAAGTGCCTGTCAGTGGATGATTGGATCAAAAAACTTTGGTATATTTAGACAATGGAATACTACACAGCAGAAAGAAAGAAGGAACTTGTACCCTTTGCAACAACATGGATGGAACTGGAGAGTATTATGCTTAGTGAAATAAGCCAGTCAGTGAAAGACAAATACCATGTGATATCACCCATTACAGGACAATTATGAACAAAACAAACAACAAGCAAAATAGAACTAGACACATGAATACAGTAAATAGACCTTCAGTGGGCAGGGGGGAGAGGGGAGGGGGAGGAAGAGGCAAAGAAGGGGGTCAGTTTAGTCAAGAAACTAGTATAGAAGAACCACGGACATGGACAAAGTGGGATTGACTTTGTGAGGGAGTGGGTGGGTGGGGAAGGGGACAGAGGGGAGTAAAAAGAAGATGGTTAAAGGTTGCAGGTTCGATTCCCCAGCCAGGGCACATACAAGGTTGCAAGCCAGGTCTCCAGTCAGGTCTGTGGCTGGAGGCAGGTGAAAGGCAACCATACATTGATGTCTCTCTCCCTCTCTGTCTCTCTCCCTTCCCCTCTTTCTAAAAATAATGAAATAAAATCTTTAAAAAAAAAAAAAGAAGAAGAAGATGGATGTAATAAAACAACAATAAAAATAAATTTTAAAAAAATGGGTAAAGGACCTGAATAGACAGTTCTCCAAAGAGAACATACAGGTAGCCAATAGACATGAAAAGAGGCTCAATGTCACTAATCATCAAAGAAATGAAAATTAAAACCACAATGAGATATCACCTCAACCTGTAAGAATGGTTATCATCAGTAAATCAACAAACAAGTGTTAGTTAGCAAGGATGTGGAGAACGGGAACCTTTGTACACTGTTGGTGGAAATGTAGACTGGTGCGGTCACTGTGGAAAGCAGTATAGAGATACCTCAAAAAATTCAAAATTAAAATACCTTATGAACCAGCGATTCCACTTCTAGGAATATATCCAAAGAAACCCAAACATTAATTCAAAAGAAGATAAGCACCACTATGTTCATTGCAGCTTTATTTAAAATAGCCAAAATTTGGAAGCATCTCCAGTACCCATTAGTAGATGAGTGAATGAAAAGTCTTGTGGGGAAAGCATTTGGTTTTCTACCTTTAGGTATATTATTCTAGGTTGACAATTTTGTCTTCCAGTACTTTAAAAATGTCTCTATGTATTCTGGGTTGCATTGCTTCTGTCATTCTTATCTTTGTTTCTCTGTATTTGTATATTGTTTCTGTGGCTGCTTCTAATATTTTTGTTTTAATATTTTTTTCTTTTATTGATTTTAGAGAGAGGGGTGTGAAGAGAGAAAGAGAAAGAGAAACATTAATATGAGAGAGAAGTATTGATCAGTTACTTCTCGCATACACTGCAACTGGGGACAGAACCTGCATCTCAGGCATGTTCCCTGACCTGGAATCAAACCCACAATCTTTTGGTTTGCAGGACAACACCCAATCAACTGAACCACACCAGCTAGGGTGTAATATTTTATTTTGTTACTGGTCCTTAACAGTTGCATCTTGATGTGCATTTGCTATGTTGTTTTATTTCATGTTTCTTTTGCTTGGGATTTACTGAGCTTCTTGGATCTATGAATTTATTGAACTAGGTGGCTCTATAGTTTAGAGCATCATCCTATACAGCAAAAGGCTATGGGTTTCATCCCCAGTCAGAGCACATACCCAGGCTGTGGGTTCAATTCCTGGTCTGGGTGTGTACAGGAAGCAGCAGGTAGATGTTTCTCTCTCAGATGTTTCTCTCTCTCTTTCCCTTCCCCTATGTCTAAAATCAATATCCTTGGGCAAGAATTAAAAATTAAAATAAATAGTTTTGGACTTTGTTCTAGGATGCAGTATATTACTTGAAACAGTTTAATTCTTTCAAGGCTTTTAAGCTTTGTTGAATGGGTACAGAACAACCTTTAATTTAGGGCTCATTAGGCTCAACTACTGAGGCAATAACCTTCTGAAGATTCTGCTCTATGCCTTACATGTGAAGAGGCCTTTCCACTCCTGGTCGGAACACAAATTATTCCTGTGACTCCAAGTTTTGTCCTGCTTATTCTTTCTCCAGTATTGGTAGTCTTCTCACATGCATGTACTGATCAGAAGTCAGCAGAAGACTCAACAGTAACCCCCGAGCCCTGTTTTTGTACAGCTCTCTCCTCTGGTTTTCACTGTCAAGTGCTGATGCCCATGTTTCCTCTCCTCAGAGGAGTGGTTGAGGTCTGTGGGTTTCTGTTCTCAATGCTGCAGCCTGGACAACTTCCTGCAGCAAGGGGCCATTATAAAACTAACCATGTTTGTTTCCTTCTCTGAGAAATCACTGTCCTGCACTACCCACTCTGATATCGGAAAACAATTACTTTCTACATTCTGCCCAGTTTTTAAATTTAAGTAAGAGATTAAGTCTGGTCTCTTTTACACCACTCTTGCTGGTAGCAGAAGTCACACCATATTTTTATTTCCTAATATTGTCTCATTTAAATACATTATCAAAATTTAAATTTTGTAAATTACTTTACAAAATAGAGGAAGCTGAAAAAGGGGAGAATGGGAGGAGCCTAAAATGAAGTTGAGAGATGAGAAAAATAATCATGCTATTTTGCAATAATGTAGTGCTAGCTAATAATTAAGCAACTTAAATAACACCTCAAAGGCTTTTAGAACACATGTCAAAACTATTTTAATCATGGATTATATCTCAATTTTACAACTTTAAGTATTAAACAGATTCTAGGACTAGCATCTTTTAAAAAACTCACCTTTCCACTGAAATTTTGTTCATAAATAAAATTTGAGAAATTTACTTAACATAATGGAAGATATTAGCATAAAACTTAATTTTCAAGTAGCTACTTGTTACCCTAATGAAGCCAGTAACAAGTAGGATCTTTTTTTTTTTTTTTACCATAAGTTACAGAATAACAGCAAAGAAGGCAACTCAGAAGAAATTACTTTTAAAAGAAAACTTTCAAAGTGAAATAATATTTTCCCCATGAGTATTGTTTTAGAAATCACCTTAGATGAATTATCTCACATTTTTTTCAAGAAAAAGAATCACCTTTGGTATGGAAAGTTTCAAAGACAGTTTTCATAAAGGGCAGTGCAACTGAAAAGGGGCTGTAGCATAGCGACCTCTCCGGTAGGCTTCTTGGATGGACCCTGATCATTCTGTGAAATGGATGAAATGAGCCCAGAAGGGTGCCTCTGATATAACAGAAGGAACAGTAGAAGTGTCACTACGTAAGGGTGTCAATGGGCTGGGGGTGCGGTTACTACTCTCCACTAACTGCCCAACACAAAACATCATCTGCTCCTTTCCTGGCTCCCAATGATGCCCACCTATTGGTGTAATTTCTTCCTGTTGAAAATTACAACTGGATCTAGTGACTTGTTTCTAATGAACAGGATATGAGAAAGTGATGGAATATTGTATTGAGATCAGATTACAAAAGACTATGACTTCCTTCTTTCTCTCTCTCGCTCTCACCCATTCTGAGCTACCCGATGGCTAGATCTAGGGAAGCCTCCAAACAACAGCCAGTGAGGAACTGGGGCCCTCAGTGCAATACCCTGAGAGGAACTAAATCTTACCAACATCCTCCTGAGTAAAATAGAAATGGATCCACCTCCAGTCAAGCATTAAGAGGACTGTAACAACAGCCAGCACTTGATTGCTGCCTTGTGAGAGACCCAGAGTCAGACAACCCAACTAACCCATTCCCAGCTTCCTCAATGAGATAAAGGTGTAATGCTTTAAGCCACTAAGAGGTCATTTGCTATACAGCAATAGAGAGCTAATCCAGATTCCGTTTGGTAAATATTCACTTACCCCAATTTATATTTTGCTCAATTAAAGAAGAAATTAATTGCACCTGAGAATATTTCTCCTTTACCTAGTCAAGTAGCTATTGCCCAGGAAGAAACTTAGGTACTTGCCCAATGATTGTGTCATGATTTCACTTTTGAGTTTAGAAATTAGTCTTAAAGAATTGTAGTTTCCAATGATATTTTTCCATTAAAAAAAAAACCCCACAAGATTCTGCCCTGGTTGGTGGCTCAGTGGACTGAGTGCCCACCTGTGAACCAAAAAGTTGCTGTGATTAGGGCACAAGCCTGGGTGGCAGATCAGGTCTCTGGTAGGGGGGACGTGTGAGAGGCAACCAATCCATGTATTGCTTCTCTCCCTCTTTCACCTGCCCTTTCCTTCTCTCTAAAAGTAAGTAAATAAAACCTTTTTTCTTAAATGGTAGAAATTCTTTTTAAAAAGTGAGATTCTATTTTTATAAGGCATAGGTACCTAATTAGTTCTCTATTATTCTGACAAATAGTATACTGCCAGCTCTGTAGGAAATATGCTCAATTCTGGAAATAAGTATTTTGTAGTAGAAAATATCACAACAATAAACTTGAGTAGACATCTATTTGGTTAAACAGCCATCATTTATTTTATGAAAGCTCAGCTGAAGAACAGACAATCAAATTGACAATTCTCAGTTAATTTAAGAAATCATTCTCGCCCTGGCTGGTAGCACAGTGGATAAGGCGCCGGCCTGCGAACCCAAAGATCGCAGGTTCGATTCCCCAGCCAGGGCACATAACAGGGTTGCAGAACAGGTCTCCAGTCACGTCTGTGGCTGGAGGCAGGTGAAAAGCAACCATACATTGATGTCTCTCTCCCTCTCTGCCTCTCTCTCTTCCCCTCTTTCTAAAAATAATTAAATAAAATCTTAAAAAAAAATCATTCTCAAGTTAGTAGTACATAGATGTTTCTTTAGTTATTATTCTTTAAAATCTGTATGTTTTATACACTTATTAGTATGTATGATACATTTCATTATAAAAATTAGGTTAAAAAATCAAGTAAGCTTTCTGCCTTATTATGATATTTAAGGCTGGTGGAAATTCAAGTTTTAAAGGATACATAGGACAGTCATGTCAAATAAGAGTGTTTTCTAAGCTTCTATTAAGTTTAACCTATTTTAATAATTAATTCTCCAAAAATTGTGTAAGTTACCTATTTACTGAATCAGTCACCCTGGCCCTTTAGGTTTAATTAACCCTTTAGTTTTGGATGATAAAAACAGAGAAAACAAAAATTAAAGAGAAGCCCACAAAATCAGAAACAGAGAAATTGCTCTTGTAATTACCTCCTTTTTCATCCTCTATAGGTTTAAACATCTACCCACATGGATTGGTGATGATCTGACCCTTCTCAAATATTCAGTCAGAACTCCAAGGGCTACCTTTGACACTGGTATTATGAACCCCACTATGCCTTTATTACTCATTCTGAGTTTTAACTATTACTATTAATATCTAATTACATCATTCATTGGACCAGTAATGCATGCCACCACTTTAAACTTTGAAATTAGATTAAACTTGCAAGCCTGTTGACAAGTCTGGTCTGTTTTAGAACTGGATGCCTTTAGAACTTTTGTTTACAGTGTTTTTTAAATAAAAAATTATATTTACTTAGAAGTATCCAGAATATCAACAAAACAGCTGCAACTTTCTTTTGCAATACCAGTCTGAATACAGACTGATATTCAGTTAACAGAAAAACAATTATTTCTTATAAACTGCGTCAGAGACAGCTGAAATTGAAGAACTACCACCCCCACATATAACTAATTTATGCTGTGCACCAACAAGAACCTGCTTTACATTTTCATGCCAATTTACAATCTTCATACTATACCAGGCAAGGTTAATGGCTATTGAAAATACCAACAGGCGGAGCTATCTAAAGACAACAGTGGGATTGACTTTGGGAGTGGGGGCAGTGGGTGGGTGGGGAAGGGGACAGAGGGGAGGAAAATGGGGATGGATGTAATACAACAACAATAAAATTATATTTAAATAAATAAATAAAGGCGGAAACTGTAAAAAAAAAAAAAAAAGACACATTCGCTCCCACCTGCTGTCCATTTCCATGGGGAATGACGGTGGGAGAGGAGCCGAGCAGTGAAGAGATTGGGGTAGGGGGAGTTACAGGACAACTGTAGTAGAAAACAATATAAAAGAAATTTTAAAAACATTTGGTAGTGTATTAACGATACAAAAAAAATAAGACACTGTACAGTTTAAAAACAAATCTAGGGGGACAGAGAGGAGCAAAAAGGGGATGGATATAATACAACAACAATAAAATTAGAAAAAAAACAAAAACAAAAACAAATCTTACATGGCCTTACATTTCTTTCTTTGTTTTTCTTTTTTCTTTAAAGAGTGAGTTGTGTACAGAGGGGTTTAATCCTTTACACACAAGAACAAAAAAAACCTGCACTAGAACCAACTTATTCATCATCATCATCATCATTTTCTTCTTCATCATCCTCTTCATCTTCTTCCTTCTTTTTTTTCAGCCTTGACAACTCCCTTTAGAGTGTTTTTTAGAAATTCACTGCTTTTTTTCACTCCTTTAAAATGCCTCTATTTTTCATTTCTTCAGCAAATATTTTTAGACCTTCTGCTACATATCGGGAACTGTACAGGGTAGCAATGCCATGAAGAAAAAGATGAACAAACTCGTAGTCTTAATGGAGAGTAGATTCTACCTGGGAGAGGGGTGAGGATGGAGGGTGCTAAACAAGTAAAATGAATTACCAACCAAAATTTTGCTTGATATTATCTTTTTAATAACATGACCTATTGATATTTAAGGATTATTATATGTATTGTATATACATCTATATATCTCCTAACACAGGTTTATAATAAAGTGACAGTATACTCATGTTCCCTTTTCTAATGTGTCTTAACAGATTAAACACACACACACACACACACACACCTATGACATCTATATATTATATAATCAACAGCTTAAATATCATCTTTGAAATCTCTCAATGATAGGTTGCACCACACTAAAAATCATCATGTATATACTTACTGCCATACTCATTAAAATGGGATGGAATTAACCCTTAACACTCATATATTCAAAGGAATTATCTTTAAGTATATCTGATCTTTCAGTCCTTTCATATTTAATGAAAATGATGAAATTTCTTATCATCTTTGAAGGGGAGAAGATAAAGGTAAGAAAGACCTATACTGTCCTCCTGTAGTAGACTCCTTAATATTGTGTGGGCGGCATTTAACAAGCGCACGCTGGAGATGAAAAGAACTGCCCAAAGCTTTTTCTTCTCTTTGATCTACATATGTGTCTCACATGACAAGGTATGATGCCACATTAAACACAAATTTAACCTTTCCCATTCAAACACCAAAATGGTAGGATAGAATGGATAAGAGCACTACCTCTCTTTCTTGATATGGCATGCTAGAGAGGAGAATCTCTGTCTTATAATTTTCTGCATCTTCAGTACAAATCAAACTCAAATAAGAGATGTTGTTACCCCTATAAAAGTAGTTCCCATTAGAAGAGGAGGCCCTCAGATGTTGCTGATAGGAATGTGATAAAAACCATAAACTGTTTAAATACCTTGACTAAGCAATTCAAGTTCTAGGAATTTAAGAAAATAATTTGATGTTTACAAAAACTTTATGTAGTATAGTTCACTATCATGTTGTTTATAATGGTTAAAAATTGCAAACAAACTAAATGTCTAATAGCAAGAATTAAGTACAGAGCATCCATATTCTGGAATTGACAATCAAGTACAGGAGAATATGCCAGGATGTGAGTGTATATTCACAATATATCATTGGCTAAAAATTATGTTACCCAAACAAATAAATAGACTCATAGACACAGACAACGGTATGGTACTTACCTGAGGTGAAGGGAGTAGGGGGAAGATGAAGAGGGCAAAGGAGTCAAATACACTTATATGGTGATAGGAGGAAATTGAATTTTTGGGTGGTAAGCACATAATGCAATATACAGATGATGTTTTATAGAATTGTACACATGAAACTTAGCTAATGTTATTAACCAATCTTATCCCCAACAAATGTAATAAATTTAAAATAATGTTATAGAATGTTACATAGAATAAGATTCAATTATATGTATATCTGCATGTGAATTGTGTCTATATCTGAATGAATGTATGTATAAATGAAATGTTAAAAGAAATACGCCAAAGTGTTAAAAGTGGTTATCTCAAGAGTGGATTTTTTTCATTCTGCTTTTCTGTTTTTGTGGGGGTTTTAAAAAGATTTTATTTATTATTTTCAGAGAGAAGGGCAAGGACTGAGGAAGAAAGGGAGAGAAATATCAATGTATGGTTGCCCTTCACCTGCCTCCAGCTACAGAGCTGGCTGGAGACCTGGCTGACAACCTTGTCATGCACCCTGGCTGGGAATTAAACCAGTGACCTTTGGGTTCACAGACCAGTGCCTTGTCCACTGTTCTACCAGCCAGGGCCTAAATTAAATACATTTATCCTTCTGTTAGCCTCTGTGACAGTTGCAAGATGCAACTGTGAATATTGGGGATTTGGAGAGGGTTATAAATTAATGGCAAATATTAATACCAAAGTCACAGGCCCGATACATTTCTTTGCAAAACCATATTATAAAGATGCAATGTTGCAGGCCAGGAAGAAATAGAAAATGTTCCCAGAAAGAAGTGGAGACATTGGGAAGCCAACTGAACATAAAAGTGTTGGAGCCATATTCTAGAAGAAACACACTTAACATGAAATCCAAAAAAAAAAAAGAAAGAAAGAAAAAGTAAGCCCTGGTTGATGGCACAGTGGATAAGGTGCCAGCCTTCTAACCCAAAGGTCACTGGTTCAATTCCCAGTTAGGGCACATAACCAGGTTGCAAACCAGGTCTCCAGCCAGGTCTGTAGCTGGAGGCAGGAGAAAGGCAACCATGCATGGATGTCTCTCTCCCTCTCTGCCTCTCTCCTTCCCCTCTCTCTAAAAATAATAAATAAAATCTTTAAAAAAAAAAAAGGAAAGGAAAGGAAAGAAGAAAAGGAAAGGAAAGGAAAGAAAATAATAAAAAAGAACCCTGGCTGGTGGCACAATGGATAAAGTGCCAGCCTGCAAACCTGAAGGTCGCTGGTTCGATTCCCCAGCCAGGGCACATAACCAGGTTGCAAGCCAGGTCTCCAGCCAGCTCTGTAACTGGAGGCAGGTGAAAGGCAACCATACATTGATGTCTCTCTCCCTCTCTGCCTCTCTCCCTTCCCCTCTCTCTAAAAATAATAAATAAAATATTTTTTAAAAAAGAAACAAAGCTTTTCTTGCCCTGGCCAGGTGGCTCAGCTGGTGGAGCATTGTCCAGTATACCGAAAGGGTGCATGTTCAATCCCCAGTCAGGGTGCTTAGAAGAGGCAACTGCTCTCTCTCTCTCTTTCTCTCTCTCTCTCTCTCTCTACCTCCCTCCCTTTTTCTAAATCAATAAATAAATATATCCTCAGGTGAAGATTTTTAAAAAGTGTCTTTCCTGTACTATACCACCAGAGAAAATCTTAAGGGACTCAGAAGTCTTTATTTCTTTTTTGCTTCTTCATTCCTTTTTTTAGCTGTCTTTTAGTTATTTATATTTTGATAAGTGTATAGTGAGAAAAGTTTTCTCTTTTGCCCTAGCTCAAAGATGTGTGGTCTCAGGCGTGAGTGTGCCTGCCCTCTGGGAGGGTACAGCTCCAGGACATGGAAACCAAGGGCAAGGTGGTGTATGCCCCTGAAGTGGTGAGAGAGTTGGGATCCCTACTCCTGGAAAATCAGTATTAAAATGCTCCTGGACAGAAGGAATTACTGAAAAATATAAGACACTCTGTTGGCTTTGGGGAAAAGAAGAGTAGTGAGGGTTATGTGTGCTCCTAACACAGGGCGATGTTACTGTCCACAGCCCCAGCAGAGAGAGTTGAGGCACAATCAACAGTGGCAGCAACTTTCACCAAAAAGTAGGCAGCTAATCTGAAACCTGTATAATTTTGTTACTTAGTGTCACCCCCAATAAATTCAATAAAAAGGAAAAAGAGTAGACAGCTACAATACAGATGATGTTTTATAGAATTGTACACCTGAAACCTATATAATTTTATTAACCAATGTCACCCCCCCCAGTAAAGTAAATTTAAAAAGTTTTTAAAGTAGCTACAATGTTGGAAGTCCAATTCCCTGTCAGTGATAAGAGCAGCCACTCCATTAATGGAACATAAAACTGAAAGCTGCAAGTTACACTTTTTCTATTCTGTGCTTTGCTTTCCAGAAAGTCACGTGTTTATCAGACATCTCCTTACTTAAAAACCGGGTACTTCTTTTCCACTTCAGAGGTGTGTCCCGAAATATGCTGTGCTTTGGCTACTTTTCTTTTTTGAGAATAATCTCAAATTGCATTTTTAATCTCCCACATAGGACCAGATTTAAAAAGACTAATGTGTTCCAGTTGCCTTGTTCCCCTTTATGACCAAGCAGGAAGTTTCAGAGCAAACCTCCACCTCTCAGGAAGTTTACGTCAAACTGAGTATTGACATCCTGTTTAATGTAGTCTGAACTTTTTCCCTCAATTCTAGATACTCACTGTTTGAACTGAAATGTGAGTAATCTGTCCTGAAATTGTTTCTTTTGATTCTCAAGGGACTGTGTACATCTGTTTTAAGTAACAAATGAATTATCTTTATGACTAACAATGATTAAAGTTTTTTTTATTAAATGTCTATAGCTCTACTTACACTCCAACTTCCCCTCCTTATTCATGTTACTTCTCAAGTAGGTTCTTGTTGGCCACATTCTGATTCATTACTTATGTAGCTAATATACTAAAAGCAAGCAAATGAAACCCTCAGTGGAACATCCTGGTGCTTCTCCCCAAGAGACACCATATCATATTGAAGTGAGGGAGATGACAGGGTAGAGATTCCAGATCTTCTAGAATCTGGCTGATTGACTTTGGCTAAGTCCCTAACCTCTCTGGCTTTAGTTATCTCACCTGAAGATGAGAGGGGAGGGTTAACAATTTTCAGTATATCTTGTGCAATTATGCAATGGGGAAGTGAAAATCTTTATCTCAGATACTGTAAAGTCATACTTCTTAAATTTAAAGAAAAAACATATTCTAATTGTAAGCCTCAGCATAAACATGGTTGTATCTTGTTAGATGTATTGGTTGGGATTCTTTATAGTTGCACTTAATAGAAATCCAGATGAATCTTATTTAAAAAGAAGGTGAATTTATCATAAAGTTAAGAATTGTCTTACATAATCCAAGAGAAACTCAGCTGCATGTAAGGAACCAGGAAGGTAAATGTTCAAAAGACTCTTCCTCACCTGTCTCTCCCTGTTTTTGTACATCTGTTTCATTCCACTTTCTCTCTCCAGACCAGGTTCTTCTGCTTTCCCTGGTCACGGAGTGGAAAACAGAACACCCTGGAAGCTCTTAAATTTAAAATGTATAGTCTAGACACATGAAGAGAGATGGCTCTCTCTCAGTTCAAATGCCATATTCCAAGAAAAGGCTCTAATTGGACCATTTTAAGAAAGATGCACCCCTGGACTAATCAATTGTCATCATTGTTGACAGTTGGGACCACTTGGATTGAACATAACAGTTTTCACTACAATCCTGAGATGGGGGAAGAGAGAAATTTCTAGAAAGGGGATATAAGTTGAAAGTCCAATTGATACTCTCCTACTAAATTACTACTTTACACAATAGTATTGGTTTTTATTTTGAAATAATTATAGATTCACAGGAAGTTAGTACAGAGCAGTCCCACCCAGTTCCCCCCAATGGTAGCATCTTACGTAACTAGTACAATATCAAAACCAGGAAACTGGTACAATCCATAGACGGTATTCAGATTTCACCACTTTTACATGCATTCATTTGGATATGTGTATAGAAAGCTATGCAATTTTGTCATATCTTTATATATTGGTGTAACCACTACCATAATGAAGATAAAGAAATATTTCATCACCACAAAGATCTTGTGCATAAATACACAACTCAGTGACTTGTCATGAAGTAAATATAGTCTCGTAATTTAGCTCAAGAATCAAAATTACCACCACTTCAGAAAACCTTACTCTCCTTTCAGCCCTTGCCCTCCCTTAAAAGTGCATCCCACGTCAGGCACTCCCTTGTCTCTAGTTTCTCCTGCTCAGCATTGTTTGTGCCATTCATCTATGTTGTTTTAAATAATTAGACTTCACACATTCTTTCATGAGCTTTAGTTTTTTTCAATTTTATTAATGTTATATGACAGAATAAATTGCACATTTCAAAGTATACATATTGATGAGTTTTTGCCAAATGTGTACACTTATTGCAATATCACAATCAAGATAATCAACATATCTATTTACTCAAAATATTCCTTGAATTTTCAAAACTAAAAAGTCTTTTGAGAAAGGTGAACATCTTAGGGTTACACTGGAGATCTTTGCGGATGGTGTGAGAGGGTAATATTTACTTTTCTATGTTGTTAGGAAGACTTTAGTGACAAGGTTTATATTGTATATGTGCTATCAAAAAACAAGTCCAGCCCTGTCTGGCGGCAAGGTGGATAAGGTGCTGGCCTGCAAACCCAGAGGATGCTGGTTCAATTCCCAGCCAGGTTGCAAGCCAGGTCTCCAGCCAGGTCCGTGGCTGGAGGCAGGTGAAAGGAAACCATACATTAATGTCTCTCTCCCTCTCGGCCTCTCTCCCTTCCCCTCTCTCTGAAAATAATAAATAATATCTTAAAAAAACAAAAACAAAAACAAATCTGGATTTGCAAGACTATAAATCTAAATATTATTTTAAACTACCCCTGATACTGATTCTGTGAAGCACTTTTATCTCTGACTCCCAGAGACAAATTAGAAATCCTAACATGAAAGCAAAATGAAATCTACACACATGCAAATACACACACAGACGTACAAAAGGACTGACTGAACCAAATTGCTGGACTAACTAAAAGGTACAAATCCCAAACTGTAAGTATAATAATGATGTTTAGAAGGCTATAGACCAAAAGTATTTGTTAATTTTACAAATAAAATTTACATATAAATTTACATAGCACTATTTTTTAACTGTGCACAACATTTATGTAGCTGTTATAACAAAGTTTTTCATATCCATTCATTCATTCACATATACCCATAATTTCTCATTAAATTTATTTAACTGACTTGGCCCATTTCATGGAGGAAATCAATGTTTAAGAGCAATCAAACGGGTAAAACTGGAATTTAGTTCTTCTTTCTCTTTATTTCATTGCCTAGGTCATAAAGAACTATCCCTTCAGTGCCAGACTACTTCTCTCTAGAGACGATAAATACCACAAATCTGGTGTGTGTGTGTGAGAGAGAGAGAGAGAGAGAGAAGAGAATACTAAAAAATAATTAAAATTTTTATATATGCTATTTGCTGTTTTCTTCATATAGGTGATCTGAAAGGTAATAATTTTATATACAATCATTTATTAAAACCCTCCTGGTAGTTTGACAGGCAAGGCAAATGCTATATGAGGGATGTGAAATATTAAATTCCTGAGGACAAGATGAAAAAACGTGGATCAGATTATAGTGCAGTTAGACCTTGCTTGAATGACTTTTGCCTGCAGCTATGCTGCAGGGCTCTGTGATAGGCTTCATGACGCTTAACATTGCTATTAATAATTTGGATAGAAACTCACATATAATTAAATGTGAAGATCACATGTAGTTAGGGATTACTAAATTGTTCATCAACACTTAAGAGTTATTGGGGAAACCTACTTATAAAAGCCAGCATTCGGTTAAAAATCAACAGTACAATTTTAGTTCAGGTAAGCATATGCTTTGGCAATTTTGGGAAAGATAAGAACTTTAGTAGACTATAACCTTGGGCTTTATTAATTAAAATTCAGTGCTTGGAACCAGAGAAACAGGTCTTATCTATCCTTGCTTGATCAGACCACACCACACTTCCAAAGAAACATTTATAAACCAAAGGTATCCACTTAAGGCCAACCAGGATGACAGAAATTTGGAACTATGTCTTATTAAGCTGCTGAATAAATAGTTTTGAACTGGACAGAGGGGGTCATTAGATCTTCAAATACCTGAAGGAGAGTTATGGGGCAGGTATTAAACTTAATATTTTTGACTTCAGAGGACAAAGTCAAGATCAACGTGTAGAAACTACAGATAAAGAAACTAGCTCTACATAACAACTTTCCAGCCATTAGAATTGTGGGCTGCGTTAGGAAGTGTGGTATATGAATGGCACCCCCTAAAGATATCCATGTATTAATGCCTGGTATCCATGAGTATGTTGCCATATATGGCAAAGGGAACTTTGTAGATATGATGAATTTAAGAACCTTAATTTGGGGATATTCTCCTGGATCATCCAGATGAGCTTAAAGTAAACACAGTGGTCTTTAAAAGAAGAAGGAAGGAGGCAGAATAACCAGAGGAGAAGATGTGATGATGGACTCAGAGGGCCAGAATCAAAGGGAAATGTGAAGATGCTGCATTATTGGCTTGGAAGATGGAGAAAGGGACCATAAACCACATAATGCAGCCACTAGATGTAGAAAAAGGCAAGGGAACAGAGTTCACCATAGTGCCTTTAGAGGGAATTCAGCCCTCCCAACAGCTTAATTTTGGCCCAGTCTCTGACCTGCTTAACTGTAAGATTTTATGTTTTTGCTACTTAAACCACTAAATTTGTAGTGATCTGTTACAAGAAAAAATGAATGCACGGGGAGTGAGTTGCCATCATCACACATGTAATAGTAGAGCTGGATGCTTTGACTCCAGGGAGCTGAGGCTTGTGGAAAGGATTGGACTAGAACAATCTACAGCCTTTTCCACCTGGACTGAGCCCCTTTTTTTCATTTTTGAATATTTTTCCTTGGAAATCTTAAGTATTTCCCATAATTTCAACTATAGTCTATTTATGGATAATATCCACATTCATATATCAAGCCCTAGGTTTTTTTACACTTTTAAATTTTTAAAAAGATTTTATTTATTATTTTTAGAGAAAGGGGAAGGGAGAGAGGCAGAGAGAGAGAATGATATCAATGTATGGTTGCTTTTCACCTGCCTCTAGCTAAGGACCTAGCTGGAGACTTGGCTTGCAACCTGGTTATGTGCCCTGGCTGGGAAATTGAACCAATGGCCTTTGGGTTCTCAGGCCAGCGCCTTATCCACTGTGTCACCAGCCAGGGCTAACCCTAGTTTTTAATCCCACATATTTTATAAGCTGACACTTTCATTTATGTCTTGAAATCTCTTTAAATCCAGTATGACTCCAGTGAGAAAAGATGCAAGGTTTGAGAATTTAGAATGCAGAGAGATAAATGTGGTCTTTCCATGAAGGAGAAAAAAATAAAGCTAACCTTCTATTAATAAACTAATCCATAATTGAGCCAAATCAGCCATGAAGAATTGTGGTAACAAAATTTCAAGTACTTTTGTACAGCAAACTACACAGAGGCTTTTCAACCTCAAAGATGGTAGAGTTGTGGTCCTGCCTGGGTAGCTCAATTGGTCAGAGCACTGTCCCAATATGCCAAGGTTGCTGTCAGGGCACATGCAATAATCAGCTAATAAATGCATAAATAGTTGGAACAACAAGTCTAGGTCCCTGTCCCTCTCCCTTTCTCCCCCCTTCTCTCTGTAAAATCAATAAATTAAAAATATAAAAATAATGAAAAATAGGATAAAGATTTTTTCCCTTAAGTTGTTCTTTAGACTTTTCTCAAATAGGAAAATTAAACTAAATAATATGCACCAGTTGTGCCTGTCTCAGGCCATCTCTCTCAAGACTAGGTTGAGCCCAGTGAAATGATAGATGATAAACATGAGGTAAAACTGCACAGAGCCATGTACTACAGGGGTTAGGGAAGGTCCTGGAGTCAGGCTGCCTGAATTACAGTCAAAGCTTTAATATTTATTGAATGAGTAACTTTGGACAAGCTGGTTAACCTCCTTTGTTTCAGTGTCTTCTGTAAAATGCAGATAAATAGATTATCTACTTCATGGGGCCATTGTAAAAATTAAAAGAGATAATATTAAGTAACTAGTATGCTTCAAATGGTAATGCATATAGCAAGTGGCTCAATAAATATCAGATTTGTAAAAAAGAACATAACTATGAAAAGCTCTTGACCATCACCCCAAAAGGAGATTCTAGTTTCCAGATGGCATTTGTTTGCATAGATTTAATCCAAGGATACAGTGGGTTTTGTCCCATGGCAGCCTGACTCATCTGAGTCCCTAATTCCTGCCCTGCTAAGGTGTCTATTTTAGTCTCCTAAACCCTGACTTCATGTCAACAACCTCTGTGACATCCCAGTGACTAATTCTGAGCATACCACAACTCCAGTCTGGTTCCTCCTACCTGCTCTGCACTGGCAACCTGACCCACCTGTTCTTCAGGGCTCTCAGGAATGCACCACTCCAGTAGCCCTCGACTGCCTTCACCTTTCACCCATTCTAGGAAGCGCAACATTCCAGCTCTGCCTTAGTTCCAAAAATATCTAGGTGGTTAGGACAAGTTGTTGTTAAAAAAGAGTTGAACTTGAGTGAGGGAGGGGCTTTGTATATAAGTGTTTGTGCTTCCCTAAATCTAATTGAATACAATGTCCAATATATGCTGTTTGTAATTAGATAGGTCATACTGGAAGACTATTTTTTAAGTACAATTTTGTTTGTTTGAAGTTTTAATTTTATTTTGTAGGTGAGGAAGTTGAAATTCAAAGATGGCAATTGCTAAAGCTCATCTAGTTATTAAGTGGTAGATATGGAATTGGATTCAGCACTTTTGGCTTTTAGCTCTATGATCTTTTGAAGTAGAGTTTTGTGAAGAAATTGTTATGTTTCCAAGATTTTCTTGTGTTTGTTTTTCAGCATTTTTCCTATAATGTAGAAAAATATAAAAGATCCCTTTATATTTTTCCTATGTGGAATTTGTTGAGCTTCCTAGATGTGTAGGTTATCATTTTTTCACTAAATCTGGGGACTTTTCAGCCATAATTTTTCTGAGGTTTTTACTCCTTCTGCACTGCCCCTTCCTTCCCATTACATGTATGTTAGTGTTCTCAGTGATGGCTCATGTTTTCCTTAGGCTCCCTTCTCTTCTGTGGATTGCATAATCTCTATTAATCGTTCTTAAAGCTCACTTGTTCTTTCTTCAACCAGTTACTTTTTCCTATTAACCTCTTTAAGTGAAATTTTTATTTCAGTTATTATAAATTTCAATTCTGTAATTTTTATGTTTTTGTAAAACATTCCTTCTCTATTGCTATTTTCTATTTGATGCAACATGGTCAGCCTGCGTTCATTCATTTCATCAATCATGGTTTCCTATAGTTCTGAGAACATATTTATAATCATTGCTCTTAAGTCTTTTTCTGATAAAAAATCTGGCACATCTAATCTCTCTTACTGGCAGTTTCTATTTGTTAGCGGCTGGCTAAGTTATTTTGGTGAAATCTATCCCAGCTCCTTACCCACAACCCCCACCACACACAGTGCTTAGTCTCTGATGTAGTTACTGAAGGATGGGTATGCCAACAGTTGCCCTGGGAAGAAAGTGGCATTGGGAGGAATATCTAGGACTTTTAAAAAATAAATAGACATAATAGAAAAGATTGCCTAGGTTATGGACCAGTCTATATTCTCTTATCCAAATCAGAGTATAGACAGTAAGACCACACACTCATAAAGCAGGCATCACCATCTATTTGGTGGCACCTGATTAGTAAATATAATAGCTCACAGAAAAGAATACACTTTCATAGGGTTTTTTTGTGTGTTCTTTTAAAATTATTATTGTTCTATTACAGTTGTTGAAAAATAGCCATTTTAAAGTGGTGTGTCCAGTGACCAATGTAATGATGTAGAGAAAAGGAAAAGTATTGTTGATTACAAAGATAAAAAATAGAAATAAATTATTATGGGGCTAAATGGTCATAGGGAAAATGTTCTTTTGTACAAGTTGTGTACAAAATATGAATTTGTTGAGAAATTAATATTTATATAGCACAAGACAATGTACTTTTTAAAAAGAGATTTTATTTATTATTTTTTTTAGAGAGAGGGGAAAAGAGATAGGCAGAGAGGGAGAGAGACATCAGTGTATGGTTGCCTTTCACCGCCTCCAGCTATAGACCTGGCTGGAGACCTGGCTTGCAACCTGGTTATGTGCCCTGGCTGGGACTTGAACCAGCGACCTTTGGGTTTGCAGGCTGGCACCTTATCCACTGTACCACCAACCAGGGCTACAATGTACTTTTCTTTTTTTTACTATTTTATTTAATTATTTTTAGACAGAGGGGAAGAGAGAGAGGCAGAGAGGGAGCGAGACATCAATGTATGGTTGCTTTTCACCTGCCTCCAGCCACAGACCTGACTGGAGACCTGTTTTGCAACCTTGTTATGTGCCCGGGCTGGGGAATCGAACCTGCAACCTTTGCAGGCCGGTGCCTTATCCACTGTGCTACCAGCCAGGGCTCAATGTACTTTTTATATACTCTACTTCATTTATTCCTTGTAAAAGTCATATAACGTTGAGGCTACAATTATTCTTATTTTAAAGGTGAGGAAATTAATGATGGGAAGATTAGGTCACGTGCCTAGGTTTACAATTTAGGAAGAGGAAGAACCAGGACTTCACTACACTTGCCTTGATTTCTGATCACCTGCCTCACTAGTGCATGGGCTTCATTTAAATGTGTTAAAGAACCAATCCAAATAGACTTTTAGAATCTCTAGTCTCAGGAATCTTCAAGAAGAGAATATATCATTTTTAACCAGTCTCTAAGCAAACTATTAGGCATTATTTTCCTAAAGTTCTTTTCTGCTTTTTAATTTTCATTTACTATCAGCCTATATCTCAATAAGCTTTATGACTTGTTTCTGCCCTACATGAACATATTAACTAAAGTAGCCTGAGCATCTGCTTTGAAAAGATACCATTCAGTCAAAGGAAGTGTTGTGTGGGTTACCAGATAGATAATTGTTACATTAGGTCATAACCTCACAAGAGGTTGGTTTCCTCAATGTTTTCAAGTCCCTTCTGCTGTACCCACCCCCATCCCCCACCTATCACGGCCCAGCCTCCAAGGTTCACCCTACACGACTTACACCAGTTAACAGTAGCTTTTCCAGAAAAAGAACTAAGCAAAATGGAGATAAGCAATCTATCAGATGCAGAGTTAAAAACACTGGTTATGAGGATGCTCACAGAACTCAGTGAGCATCTCAATAGCTTAAAAAAGATCCAGTCAGAAATGAAAGATACGCTAATTGAAACAAATAATAATTTACAAAAAACCAATAGTAAAGTGAATGAAGCTGAGAATCAAACCAATGATTTGGAGCACAAGGAAGCAAAAAACAACCAACCAGAACAACAAGAAGGAAAAAAATATTTTTAAAGATTTTATTTATTATTTTTAGAGAGAGGGGAAATAAGAGAGGCAGAGAGGGAGAGAGACATCAATGTATGGTTGCCTTTCACCTGCCTCCAGTATAGACTAGACTGGAGGCCTGGCTTTCAACCTGGTTATGTGCCCTGGCTGGGGAATCAAACCAGTGACATTTGGGTTGGCAAGCCGGTGCCTTATCCATTGTGCCACCAGCCAGGGCGGAAAAATAATTTAAAAAAATGAGTATAGGGAAAGATTGCAAACAAACAAACAAACAAACAAAAATGAATACAGTGTAAGCAGCCTCTAGGACAACTTCAGACATTTCAGCATTCACATCATAAGGGTCCCAGGAGAAAAAAAGAAAGAGTGAGAAAGAACAAGAAAGGGAAAATCTATTTGAAAAAATAATGAAAGAAAACTTTCCTAATTTAGTAAAGGAAATAGACATGCATCCAGGAAAGAGTCCCAAATAAGATGGATGCAAAGAGGCAGTGTGACTCAGACAAGTGACAGCAGCGGTAGAATGAACAATCAGTCCCATATGGTGGTGGATAAAATTCAGAAGGGATACCCTGTGAGTGAGGGATTCCAGCCTCAGGACAGATAACACAGCCCAGGATTCTAATACCAGGAAGATAAACCCCTGTTACCTCTGACTGTAAAAAAATAGTGAGGGTTGGGGCAGTGGAAGAAGCTGCTGGGATTTCTCTGCTTAAAGGGCCCGTGTGGTCTTAGAACGTACACAAATCTCAGAGCAGCAATGGGAAGGGTGCCAATTATATACAGGAAGTAGGAGAAGTGGCTGGAAATGGGGTGAGTGCCAGACAAATAGCCAGGAGGCAGTGGCATTGTCCCTTCTCTGAGCTCTACACTACAAACAAAGCCAGAAAGCAGTGAAGCAGGTGGCTCTGCCCTGGCAATTACATAAGGCTCCCCACCCCCCCCACCCCCGCCCACACACACACACTATTTACAAGGTGCCTTTACTACATAGGCCACACTGCTAAGACAGGAAGTAAAAGCAACTCTGTCTAATACAGAGAAACAAACACAGGAAGGCTGCCAAATTGAGGAGACAAAAATATGTGGCCCAAATGAAAGAGCAGAACAAAACCCCAGAAAAAGAACTAAACAAAATGGAGATAGCCAACCTATCAGACGCAGTGTTCAGAAAATAAAGGAAGAAAAACGAAGGTTACAAAAAATGAAATAAAGAAAAATATACAGGGAAGGAAGCCTGGATTCAAATCAATGATTTGGGGAGAAAAGGAAGAAGTAAACATTCAACCAGACTAGAAAGAAGAAACAAGAATGCAGAAGAAGAAAAGAAAGATAGAAAGAGAGAGAGAGAAATAGAGAGAGGAAGTAAGGAAGGAAGGAAAGAAGGGAGGGAGGGAGGGACAGAGGAAGGAAGGAAGAAAAGAAAGAAAGAAAGAAAGAGAAAGAAAGAAAAAGAACGAAAGAAGGAAGGAAGGAAGGAAGGAAGGAAGGAAGGAAGGAAGGAAGGAAGGAAGGAAGGAAGGAAGGAAAAAAAAAGAAAAGAAAAGAAACCAAGGAGAAGCTTAGGAACCTCTGGGAAAAATCGAAGAGTACCAACATCTGAATCATAGTAGTGCCAGAGGGAAAAGAGGAAAAGAAAATAAATTAAAAGCTTATTTGAAAAAATAATAAAAGAAAACTTCCCTAATTTGGCAAGAACTAACAACCTAGATTACTCTATCCAGCAAAACTATCATTTAGAATGGAAGAGCAGGTAAAGTGCTTCCTAGACAAGGTAACACTAAAGGAATTCACCATCACCAACCCATTATTACCTGAAATGTTAAAGGAACTTATTTAAGAAAAAGAACCATGAACATTAAAATGACACAGACCCAACTATCAACAACTGAATCTAAAAAAACAAAAACAAACTAAGCAAACAACCAGAAAAGGAACAGAATTATAGGTATGGAGATCATCTGGAGGGTCATCAGCTGGGAGGGAAAGGGGAAAAAATAGGGGAAATGGAGCAGGGATTAAAAAGCACAATTTGTAGGAACAAAATAGACAGGGGGATGTTAAGAATAGTACAGGAAAAGGTAAAACCAAAGAAGTTACATGCATACCCATGGACGTGAACTAAGTGGGGGTGATTGCTGGAGGGAAGGGGGATACCAGGCAGAGGGACTCAAAAAGAGAAATATTGGGACAACTTGTAACAGCCTAACCAATAAAAAATACTTTAAAAATGTAAAGAAGATCAAAACAATGGACAATAAATGACAAAAATACATATCTATCAACAATTGAATCCAAAAAACAAACTAAGCAAACAAAAACAGAGATCATGGATAAGGAGTATATCTTGATGGTTGCCAGATGGGAGGGGATGTGGGTTAATGGGTGAAGAGTTGAGGGGATTGAGAAGTACAAATAGGTAGTTACAGAATAGCCATGGGACAGTAAAGTACAGTATATAGGAAATGAAGAGGCCAAAGAACTTACACACGTGAGCCATGGACATGAACAATGGTGTGGGGATTGCCTGAGGGTGTGGGCAGTGTGGAGTGAAGGGGCACAAAGGGGAAAAATTGGGACAACTGTAACAGCATAATCTATAAAATATAATTTTAAAATGTATTTACTTACTAGTTATAAGCCAATACCACAATATGAAGTTATTATTGCTTTATAATATATTTTAATATCTTCTTTTTCCAGAGTTAGCTTAGGTGATAGACTTTAAATGGTCCCTGTTAATGAATAAATTTCATTATTATTTATTTCAGCCAATGAAAATATTTTTGAATCTTGATTCTGAAATAAATTGTCTGCTAATTTATGTAATCTTATTTTTATGCCTATAGATATTAATCTAAAATAAATTTTTCAACAACAAAAAAAAGAGCTAGAAATAGAGTCCTATAGCATTGTGGTAGAGCCTTACTATTCTTGATATGGTCTATGAACCAACTATATGTGAACTTGTTATATATTCTCACTGAATTTCAGGCCCCAAGCCAGACTATTAACTAAAAATCTTCATTTTAACAAGATCCCCCAAGTTATGCATATTAAGAATTTGAGAGCAGGGTATAATAGAGATTTCCCTTTAGGAGAATCATCTTCAATCTTCACTGCATATTAACTTCACTTGGGAGAGCTTTTACAAAATACTGAGGACTGGGCTGCACCCCTTGAGACTGATTTAATTGGCCTAGGGTTGGTACCTTGGCAATGATATTTTTAAAAACACTGAATTGCAGCCAGAATTAAGAAACATTGTTCTAGAATTACAGCTACCATTATTAGAGTCTTGGTTCCTTAAAAAACAGAAAAGATGCTTTTATCATTTATTTGATGAGGTGTCACTACAAAACAATTGTGACCCAAAAGCATTACCAATTACAACATGCATCCTCAGAACTTCTTAGCTGCTGACCCGCCTGGCTTGGATTTTTCCTTCACTATTTCTCTGGTTTCCTAGGAAAATGACTTTTACTTCCTAATAACTTAACCACCTCTTCACCTATCTGTTCTAACACATACTAAAGGTTTCTGGCTTGTCTGCTTACTCTAAGGAACCACAGATTGGTTTCTGCCTGTATTTCTGTCCTACTGCCCTATTTCTATTCATGAACCTGCTATGATTTGATCCCTACCTAATAGTTCCAGCTTTGGTTTAAGAGATTTTAATTTCTTGTAAATGAAAATTCCATACTCCTAACTAGCTATCACAATGGTCAGCTCATCTCCCTGGTCAGCCATGGTAATTAGTGAAAGCAGGCTATAGAATTCTCCAGATATACAAACCCAGTAACCTTAGCAAAAGAGGAAAGGGAATTTATTTTGAATGATATTCTGAATGAACACATTCAGTTGATGTCTAATGATCACTATGCACTTCCACAAATGTTCAGAAGTCAATGTTTATTGAACTATTATATCTAGCATGTTGCTAGATATTATAGTCAAACTTTCTACCATGTAATTATTAGAATATACATTATTAAAATTACCCCTGGCTGATGTGGCTCAGTGGATGGAGCACCAGCCTGAGAACCAAAGGGTTTTTGGTTCTACTCCCAGTCAGGGCACATGCCAGGATTGCAAGCCAGGTCTCCAGCCGGGTCCCCAGCTGGAGGCATGCAAAAGGCAACCATATAAAAGAGGGGAGTTCCTCTCCCTCTTTTCCAACCTCCCTTCCCCTCTCTCCAAAAATAATTAATAAAAATAAAATAAATAAAATTTCAGTAAGTCATCAATTTATAGTTTTCCAGAAACCTGTCCCTCATTTCTCAGAACTTCTAATGCATTATTTCTCAGAGATTACTAACACTAACTCTGCTTCAATGGGAAAATTCTTTCAGTATCTAAAGGTATAATTCTCAGTAGTCCCTGAGTGTTGAGCTCTAATGAAGTGAGTATATTGTCCTTATTTCTCCTCTACTCCACCTTTAGGTTTGTTCATTAAACAAACAGGAATGACACACCATGATGTACTGAACTTGAGCAAAGTTGAATAATCAAGGAGTTTATGTCCACTGGAGGTGGCAATATGTAGTATGGGCCCAACCAAGTCACAGTCTTGTGTGAATGAAATGGATTGGATGGGTAGATAAAAGTCTGTGTGTGAAAGTAGGTAGCCTTAGAGTTATAAACTTCTGATTCAGTATTAATGGACTTTCAGATTTTAAAGATTTTCCAGGGATGTGGATAACATTCAGTTTCATCTTGGAGGGGTTGAAAACTAGTTTCTAAATAGCATTTTGATTTTTTTCCAGCTTGAAAATACTTCTTTTTGTTTGGAAAAAGGAAGTAATATAGCAGACTCACTCTTTTTTTTTTTTTTCCCCCAGCTACTAAAATCATACCATTTCCTCAAGTAATAGGTCTATTTCTTTTTCTTTTTTTTTCAAAGATTTTATTTATTTTTAGAGAGAGGGGAAGGGAGAGAGGCAGAGAAGGAGAGAAACATCAATGTATGGTTGCCTTTCATCTGCCTCCAGCTATGGAACTGGCTGGAGACCTAGCTTACAACCTGGTTATGTGCCCTGGCTAGGAAATCGAACTGGCAACCTTTGGGTTCTCAGGCCAGCAAATTATCCACTGTGCCACCAGCCAGGACCTCTATTTCTTTTTTTAAGGATTATTTTATTGATTATGCTGTTACAGTTGTCCTGATTTTCCTCCCTTTGCCATCCTCTTCTCTGCATTTCCCTTCCCTCCAACAATCCTCCCCATTTAGTTTATGTCCATGGATCATGTGTATAACTTCTTTGGCTTCTCTCTTTTCTATATGATTCTTAACATTCCCCTGTCTATTTTGTTCCTACCAATTATGCTTCTTAATCCCTGTACTATTTCCCCTCTTCTCCCCCTTCCCTCTCTTAGCTAATAACCTTCTAAATAATCTCCATATCTATGATTCCATTCTTGTTCTGGTTATTTGCTTAGTTTGTTTTTATCTTTGTTTTTGAGATTCAGTTATTGATAGTTGTGAGTTTGTTGTCATTTTAATGTTCATGATCTTGATCTTCTTCTTCTTCTTAAATAAGTTCCTTTAATATTTGATGTAATAATGGCTTGGTGATGATGAATTTCTTTAGCTTTACCTTGCATGGGAAGCACTTTATCTGCCCTTCTATACTAAATAATAGCTTTGCTGGATATAGTAATCTTGGTTGTAGGTCCTTGCTTTTCATCACTTTGAATACTTCTTGCCAGCTCCTTCTTGCCTGCAAATTTTGTTTTAATAAATCAGCTAAGAGTCTTACAGAAACTCCTTTGCATATCACTCTCTGCTTTTAAAATTCTCTCTTTATCCTTAATCTTTGGCATTTTAATTATGATGTGTCTTGGTGTGGTCCATTCGTATCTAGCTTGTTTAGACTCCCTGTGCTTCATGGACTTGTATGTCTATTTCCTTTGCTAAATTAGGGAAGTTTTCTTTCATTATCTAAAAAATTTTTTTTAATTTTTTCCCAAAGATTTTACTTATTATTTCCAGAGAGAGGGGAAGGGAGAGAGGAAGAGAGGGAGAGAGACATCAATGTATGGTTGCCTTTCGCCTGCCTCCAGCTACAGACTTGGCTGGAGACCTGACTTGCAACCTGGTTATGTGCCCTGGTTGGAACTTGAACCAGCTACCTTTGGGTTTGCAGGCTCGTGCCTTATCCACCGTGTCACCAGCCAGGGCTCTTTCATTGTAGGGCTCTTTCATTATTTTTTCAAACAAGTTTTTAATTTCTTTTCTCTTCTTCTTCTCCTTCTGACACCTCTATGATTTGGATGTGGTACATTTAAAGTAGTCCCAGAGGTTCCTAAGCCTCACCTCATTTTTTTTTTTTTTTTTTTTTTTTTTTTTTTGCCATCTTGTTTCTTTTTTTCTGTTCTGGTTAACTGTTTATTTCTTTCTTTTGTTCCAAATCATTTATTTGAAACCCAGCTTCCTTCCCCTCACTATAGGTTCTTTGTATATTTTTCTTTATTTCACTTTGTGTAATCTTCATTTGTTTGATTATTTATTTATTTATTTTGTCATGCTCTGTGAGTTATCTGAGCATCCTGATCTTTAGTGTTTTGAACTCTGCATCTGATAGGTTGGTTATCTCCATTTCATTTAGTTCTTTTTCTGGGTTTGGTTTTGTTCTTGCATTTGGGCCATATTTCTTTGCCGCCTCAATTTGGCAGCCTTCCTGTGTCTGTTTCTGTGTAGTAGGTAGAGCTGCTTTTACTCCTTGTCTTAGTAGTGTGGCCTATGTAGCAAAGTACCTGTAAATTATGTGAGGGGTGGAGACTTAGGTAATTGCCAGGGTGAGACTACCGACTTCACAGTTTTGTGGCTCAGTTCGGCATAAGGGTCTCAGAGACAGGGCAATGCTGCTGCTTGGGTTTTGGTGATATGCTCAGCACTCACCCCATTTTCAGTTACTTTACCCACTTCCCATATGCGATTGGTGCCCTTCCAGTTGCTGCCCTGGGATTTGCATTCTAAGACCATGCTGGCCCATAAAGTGGTGAAAATCTGGCAGTTTCCAGATTTTCTGCCCCAACTCCCATTCATTTTTTTAAATTTAATTTTATTGTTGTTATTTTACATCCATCCCCTCCCACTCATTTTTTACAGCCGGAAGTATGGGGGTTTAATCTTCCTGGTGCTGGAACTTCCTCAGCCGTGTGGTCTGACCTGGGGCTGAGATCACTCACTCCCAGGTTATCCCTCTCAATTTTTATCCACCACATGTTAGTGTGGGACCATCCATTCTGCCACCACTGATTCTGCCATAGTTTGTCCAAGCCACACCATCTCTCTGCCCCATCTTCACAACTCCACCCCTCCTACCTTGCTGTATGAATGTGGCTTCTTTAAATCTTTGGCTGTCAGACTTCCACGTATCTCAGTTTTCTGAAGTTCTGCTTGTTACTTGTTTTTGAGATCTGGTTGTTATTCTTTCTATGGTTGTGTGAGGAGTTAAAGCATGTCTACCTAAGCCTCCATCTGGACTGGAAGTCTTTTATTTTTTATTTTTTAAAGATTTTATTTCATTATTTTTAGAAAGAGGGGAAGGGAGAGAGACATCAATGTATGGTTGCTTTTCACCTGCCTCCAGCCACAGATATGACTGGAGACCTGGTTTGCAACCTGGTATGTGCCCTGGCTGGGGAATCGAACCTGCAACCTTTGGATTTGCAGGCCGGCACCTTACCCACTGTGCTACCAGCCAGGGCCTTATTTCTTTTTTAAAGTAATTCCTTCCACAAATTCCTAGAGTCTGTAGATGAAAAATAAAGAAATATGTATGTCAAAATTGAGATTTAAAATTCTGGGCATCCAGTTTGAGTGCTGAAGGCAGATGTCAACAAATATTTATCATAAGTCACTTATATTTTATTATCTACTTCAAAATCACCCTTTCCCAATTTCAAAACAGTAGTAGGGAAGACATTAATAATGATGACTGCATACTAATATTTACTTCATGCCCAGCACCTATTTTATTTGATGCTCACAACAACCCACTGAGGTAAGCACTATTATTAACTCCCTTTGCAGATCAGGAAACAGGCGCAGGATCAGGAAATGGACATGCACAATGTTTAGTTGTAGCTACTAAGTGCCAGACAGGATTCAAACTTGCCTTCCTGCCTTCCTTCAAGTTATCAGCGGGATGTTGAAGACTCCGATTTGAAATGATGCCTATGATAGGTCTGTCTGCGGTGATGGTTTGCTTTTAGTTTGGTTTTGTGTGTGTGTGTGTTTGAATAAAATACTCTGCTTCCTTTCTAGGATATCATATAAAAACAAAACAAACAAAAAAGGTGAGGGTTGGTCCGCCTGTGACCTTTGGCTCTACTCTTTGAGAAGTTTCGTGGACTCAGGGGTGCCCTAAGGCCTATTTGAATATATGATTTCTTTTCTGCCTTTGGCACTCCTGCACAAATCTGAAACAGGCAGAAAAATGGACACGTACCCCCTCCTAAATACTTTATTTTATATTATATTTTCAGATTTTCACCTCCACACCTGATTATAGCCCATATATCAGAATTGTGTACAGAAAGTAACTGAGAAGGGAGACTAAGAATATGTTTTTCTGCAATAACGTCAAAATTCTGAACCTTATTTTTTCTAATAAAAAATTAAAGAAAACACACATATCTTTACTTCAGTATAAATTATAGTAAATGATCTTACCACTTCAGTATTGGCTCGGCTACTGATTATGATCAACTTTAATAGAATGTTGAGATTATATTACTGTTTTCCTGTAGGTTACTGGTTTTTAACTGCTAGGAGGGAAAAAAAACAGTAAAATAAATAGAATACATTCACAGCACTGTGAAATTCAGCCTTTTTTCCAACACCAAAAAAGGTAATTAAGTACTTCTTGGCTGTTTAGGAGTTTTGTTATCTATAACTGCATTTAATATTTAAGGTCTATTTTGTTTGAACATTGTTTGGAATTGTACAAATTAAATACTCTAGACTATGTGAAATAAGATAATTTTTTAAATGAATACTTTATTTCTATTTCTGTGGTATCTTTCTGCATTCTCCCTTCTCTTAGGGCAGCAATTTTCCACCATTTTCATCTCATGGTGCACATAAACTAATTACTAAACTCCTGCGGCACACCAAAAAAATGTATTTTTTGCCTTTTTCTGCTAGGACTTTAATGGTATCATGACTCATATTTAAGTCTTTTTCTATTTTGAATTTATTCTGATGGAGTGCAGTATAAGTTGGTGCTCTAGTTTCATTTTTTCACATGTACCAGTTCGGTTTTCCCAACACCATTTTACTGAAAAGACTATTTTTGTTTCATTGTATGCTTTTGCCCTCTTTGTCAAATATTAATTGATCATTGAGACATCAGTTGCCTCTTGCACACTCTTAGCTGGGGACCCGGCCCCGCAACCCAGGCATGTGCCCTGATCAGAAATTAAATTGGCAACATTTTAGTCTGTGGAATGACACCCAAGCTGCCGAGTCACACCAGTCAGGGCCAGTAGCTTTTTTGTTTGTTTGTCTGTTTTTTTTGTTTTAAATAAGACATAATTATGTCACTTTCAACTTTAAAACCTTCGGTGTCTCCCCATCATTTTTAAATGTCAAAATCCTTCTCATAGCCTTCAAAACCCAGGGAATTCTGGTTTTTCATCTATCCTTCACTGCTCTGGCTTTCTTCTTTAGCCACCCTCGCCTTCTTTCAATCCTTGGTACTCTTGATCTTTCTCGGTCTTTTCTGTGTCGGGAATATGCTTCCCACTATTTTTGGCAAGTTACTTGCACTCATCCTTCAGATCTTGTCTGTCTCTTCTTCTGGTGTGACTTTCTTGACTAAATTAAATCTCTATTTGTTATCATCTCTCATATCACCATGTGTATCTCTTTCATAGTTCTTACCACAAGTACAGCTTTACATTTGTGTAATTACCTGATTATTCCGCTTTTCCCACTATATTGTATACTCCACGAGGGCACAGACTGTTTTTGCTCACCATTAGATACCCAGCTCCTAAAACAGTTTCTAGCATATAGATGTTCAGTGAATATTTGTTAATTCTTTTCTATTCATACTTCACCTAGATTTATCGTAGACACTAAAAGAATATGTAAATATTTGAAAGGGGGAGTTTAAAAAACAGGATCATAAAAAAAGGAATATTGCTCATAAGTTAATGGTTATTAAATCTGACAGTAGAGAATTACATGAGATTAGAAGATTTATGTAATAAATATTTTCACCAGCAACGTTTTTACTAGTACATATTAAAGTCACTTTTGAACTGTTACTATAAAATATGAAAATAACAGGAGGCACTTATTGAATGCTTACTATATGCAGGCACTGTATTAAGTGTTACACATGCATTACCACCACTAAGAAGACTGAGTCCCCAGAAGTTCAGCAAGTAGAGTTAATGGCAGAGACCAAATCTCCTGACTTCTATTGGTGTTCTTTCCATTCTAATTTTAAAATGTTGTTCATGATTCTAGAAAGAATAAACTCAGTTCCAAATCTTGCTGTGACTGGCATGGCTAAGTCAGTTGGGCATTGTCCTGCAAAGTGAAAGGTTGACAGTTCGATTCCCAGTCAGGGCACATGCCTGGGTTACTGGTTTGGTCCCAGTTGGGACATATACTGATCAATGCTTCTCTCTCACATTGATGTTTTTTCCCTCTCTTTCTCTTTCCCTTCCCCTCTCTCTAAAAATATATAGATTTTTAACCTCTGTAAGTTTATACACTGGAGATGCAAAAAATACAATCTAGATTCTTCATAGCATTCATTCATTCATATTCATTCATTAAGGCTATATTAAATAAGGGACTATAATGTGCCAGGTATTATTCTTAAGGAAAAAGGCACTGCTCCTACTTACCCCCTTCCCAGAATTATTAACATATAAACAAATGGATACAATGTGTTATAGGAGCTATGTAGGGGGAAAAGTCACCAAGAATGAAGTGTTCAGTATTATGGGTGTTTGATGGGTGGCAGTACAGGATGTGCTTCGTTAAGAAGATATGTGCTTCAATTTAATATGTACTCAATCTATACTTGCAAAAACAATGCTTTGGTCTATGTAATTATATCTTACCTGTACAAAATATAACTTGGGGGCAATAGTAGTTTATTTGGATCACTCAAATTTTTCCTGGGTCCTCCTTATTTTGGAAGTTTTAGTCCTCTTATTGCAATTTGTTTTCTCTGACTGTTGAGACACACTAATGATCCTTTGTTCTTGAACAGACTGGTTGCAACAGCTTTGGAATGTGTTCATAAAGTTAAAAGACAAACAAACATAAAATGCTTCAGTTCAAAATTTGCTTATTAGATCTGCTACCTTGCTTCAAACTTTAAACTGTACAAAGATAATTCAAGTTATCTGTAAGAAACAGGTAAGTGGAAGTTGCAGAGAACCTTCTGTGTTGATTGCCTCTTGGGAATCAACATTTGAATATACTTCCCAAGGTTCAAGCATGTAATTAATAGGGGTGGACTGCAGAAGATTCAGGAGCCTAACTAGTGAACCCCATTATTATAAAGAATAAATTGCAGCAAAATTAAAGTTTAGGCTATCCTTGCAGACATGCATAGAAAGTTATATGTTACCAATAGACAATATGTAACATTGAAGTCATTCAAAAACCAGAATAGCAATACCCAGGCCAAAACAAAATTTGCTGCTTTGTTAGAAGAGAGAGTCTGCTTTCTGGGGGGAACCTAAATCCTAGGAAAGATAGATATTAAATACTCCATAGAGAGCAAGTCCCAGAGAACCTTACTTTTGAAGTGAGAGGTATCAAGACACCAAATGACCCAAAGACCTTCCAGGAAAAGAGAAGTGTGGTTCAAGTTGTTATAGCTTATAGGTCTCAGAGTGTGTGTTTTTAGTAAGGTCAGAAGGTGTACAGGAACTTTGGGGAAGAACAAGAGCAGCATAGGAATAAAGGTGAAATTCGTGGGTGGGGCTGTAACTTTGACAATTTATAGAGTTGGGCCCGGATCCTATTACATTGGACAGCCCAGCATTTTTTAAAAGTGAAACTCAAGTTAAAATGAACATCAAAGCCTTACAGTAGAAAAGAGGTCTCTCAGGTTGTGAAGCTAAGGCATGATCAGTCCTGCTCTTGGTGGGAGGATGAATAAAAACATTGACCACTTTGATTTTGTTGCTATTAGAAAGAAGGTTGTTATAAATATGAATACTGTCTAAGTGGAAGGGAGAATAATATTAATTGTCTGTTATGGGCCAACATTGTGCTTATCACTTTCTCTGAAAGGTAACAATTAACTTTTTCATTAAAAAAAACAATTATTGCCCTGGCTGGTGTGACTCAGTGGATTGGCGCTGGCCTGCAGACCCAAAAGTCGCTGGTTCAATTCCCAATCAGGGCACATAACCAGGTTGCAAACCTGTTCTCCAGCCAGGTCTGTAGCTGGAGGCAGGTGAAAGGCAACCACACATGGATGCTTCTCTCCCTTTCTTCCTCCATCCCTGCCCTTCTCTCTCTAAAAATAATGAATAAAATCTTTTTTTCAGAGAGAGAGGGGAATGGAGGGAGAGAGAAACATGATTGGTTGCCTCTCGTATGCCCCCAGCTGGGGACCTGGCCTGCAACCCAGGCATGTGCCCTGAGTGTAATTGAACTGGTGAACTTTCACTCTGAGATGCAGCACCCACCTGTACCACGGAGCCACACCAGTCAGGAATTTTTTTTTTTTTTTAGAGAGAGAGGGAAAGGGAGGGAGAAAGACAGGGAGAGAAGCACCAGTGTGAGGAACATCAAAACATCGATCAGCTGCCTTGTACATAGCACTCTGGGGACTGAACGCACAACCCAGGCACATTCCCTGACCAGGAATAGAGCCCTGAGGTTTCAGTTTGCAGGATGACACCTAACTAAGCAAGCCACATTGGCCAACGCTCCCATCTTTTTCTTTCAACCAGTCCCCCTTGTCCCCATTTGTATTTTTTCTTTTGGAGGGGGCTTCATACCCTTTGTCCATTTTCCTATTGGATTCTTTCTTTTTGTTTATAAGGCCTCTTTATTTATTTAGGATCCTAAATACTTACCTGTCATAATTATTATAAATATTTAAGTTTTTCCATGCTTTTAAATTTTATTTATAGGTTAAAAAGAGTTTATTTTTATTTGAAGGACAAATATCATATGATCTCACCCATTACAGGACAATAATGCACAAAACTAACAACAAGCAAAACAGAACCATATATATGAATACAGTGAATAGGCCTTTAGTGGTCAGGGGGAAAGGGATTGGAGGGAGGGGGGAGGCAGAGGCAAGAAAGGGGAGCAGCTTAGACAAGAACCTAGTATAAAGGAACCATGGACATGGACAACAGGTGGGATTGACTTTGGGGGGAATGGGTAGGTGGGGAGGGGGACAGAGGGGAGCAAAAAGGGGATGGATGTAATACAACAACAATAAAAAAAAAGAGTTTATTTTTATATAGCTAAGTTTTATCAGTCTATTTAATTTTCCTGCTACCTGTTGTATCATGTTTAGGCAGTCTTTCTTCATTGTAAGGCCATATAATACAAACATTTTCTCCTAAGAATAGAATTTTAAGTCAGAATAATATGACATGTTTTATGTTTTCTTTTCAATATAATATGTACGTGAAACTTATTTGGAAATAAGATATAAGATGGATATATAATTGATCCTTCTCCCAAATAGTTTGCCCAGTTGACCCAATACCATTTTGATCCATCTTACCCCACTGACTCAAATTTCTACCATTTTGCCCTTTTGTTTTTATATATACTGGGGCTATATCTGGACTTTCTCTTCTGTTTTATTGATTTGTTTATGTCCTCTTCCCTTTCCTTACAGGGAAACTGAATTTATTTACTTTGAGGGCAAGACAACACAAACCAGTAAAAAAAAAATTTTTTAATTAGTTTACTAATTCAGTAAAGGAGACTATTTTCCTTAGTAACTGTACCTTTTACAATTTTACCAGTAATGTATTAGTGATTTAACTTCTCTGCTTTCTTGCTAACATTTGGTGTTATCATTATTTATTTTTTAGCCATTCTGATAGGTATGTACCAATATCTCATTTGTGATTTTAATCCTAATTTCCCTAATGGCTAATGATGTAGAACATCCTTTCACATATCCTCTTCAATTAAATGTCTGCTCATGTCTTTTTTTTTTTTTTTTTTTTTTATTGTTGTTGTATTACATCCATCCCATTTCCCCTTCCCCCTCTTCCCTTCCCCATCCACCCACTCCCCACCAAAATCAATCCCATGTGTTGTCCATGTCATGGTTCTTCCATGCTAGTTTCTTGACTAAACTGCTCCCCTTCTTTGCCTCCTTCTCCCCCAACCCCCTCCCCTCTGCCCACTGAAGGTCTATTCATTGTATTCATATATCTGGTTCTGCTTTGCTTATTTGTTTGTTTTGTTCATGAGTGTTCTGTAATGAGTGAGATCATATGGTATTTGTCTTTCACTGACTGGTTTATTTCACTAAGCATAATACTTTCCAGTTCCATCCATGTTGTTGCAAATGGTAGGAGTTCTTCCTGCTGTGTAGTACTCCATTGTATAAATGTACCAAAGTGTTTTTTCCCACTCATCCACTGTCAGGCACTTAGGCTATTTGTTCATGTCTTTTGCCCATTTTGAATTACATTGTTCTTTAACTGTTTAATTTTGAGAATTCTTTATATATTAAATTTACATAATACCTTTGGTGATGGATATTAGTTTGCAATTATTTTCTCCTAATCCATAGCTTGTATTTCCATCCCCTAAACAGGATCTTGGGTTTTATGGATCATGGTTTTTGGTGTCCAGACAAGAAGTCTTTGCCTAGCCCAAGGTCCCAAAGATTTTTCTTATTCTAAAAATTTACAACTTTTAATGTTTTATATTTAAGGCTGTGATCCACTTTGTATAAGGTTTGAGGTTTATTTATTTATTTTGCCTATAGCTATCCAATTACTCCGGCACCATTTGTTGAAAAGGCTATCCTTCCTCCACTACTTGCTCTTGCACCCTTGTCAAAAATCATTTGAGCATATGGAAAAACATGTGACTCTGTTCCATTGACCTGTGTGTCTACCTCTCTTGTTCTGTTTCATTTTTTATAAATTTACAGTATGCTTTTGTTTCTAGTAACCTAAGGTCTCCTTCATTACTTTTTTCCAAAAATGTTCTTGCTGCCCTAGCAGGGTTACTCAGTTCTATCTCAGTCAGGGCACATATGGAATGCAACCACTCAATGTTTCTCCCTCCCCCATCAACTTTCTCTTTCTCTAAAATCAGCAAACATATCCCTAAGTGAGGACTTTTTAAAAATGTGAACCAGTATAGCCTAGTGGTTTCTACTACTGTAATAAGAAAGTTATCTGGTAATTGAACATCTTTCTGAACCTCTCTTTTTAGAAGTGATAGTTTTTTAAGCTGATTCTTGGTTTTCCAGTAGATCATCTACACATAATTATAAATTTGTCCAATATTTTAATATCATGCTTCTTATTTTCTTTTCCTATTTTACTAGCCAGCTTCCTGAAAGATATGAATAATAGCAATAATAATGAGGATTTAAAATTTTTATTGATTGATTTTTAGAGAGAGAAAGAAACATCAATTTGTTTTTCTGCTTATTTATGCTTCTTGTATGTGCCCTGACCTAAGATGGAACTTGTAACTTTGGTGTTTTGGGACAATGCTCTAAACAACTGAACTAACTACCTGGCCAGGGCAAGATGTTTTTATTGTTTCCAATTTTGATAGAAATTAATAAAAGTTTTTTTTTAATCTTTTTAAATCCTTACACAAAGAGATATTTATTGATTTGAGAGAGAGAAAGAGGAGGAGGAGGAGAGAGAGAGAAATATTAATGTGAGAGGAAAACATCTATCAGTTGTCTCCTGTGTGCACCTGATCGGGGATGGAACCCACAGCCCAAGAATGTGCCCTGACTGGGAATCAAACTCACAGCCTTTTGGTGTATGGAACAACACTCCAACCAACTGAACCACCCCTCCAGGGCTATAATTAAAATTTTAATGTTAATTATAAATTTGCTACTTATGTTTTATTGTGTCTTTAATCACACTTTTATTTGTTGGTGTTCGTACAAGCCAAGATCAAAGTGAATTTTATCAAGTTCTCTTTTATTCTCTCTCAAAACAATCTTGAATATTTACTCTTTTCATCATTAATGTATTGAAATGTATTTGTTGATGTAATGTTGAACCATCTATACATTCTCAAAATAAGCCCTTGTTGGTGAGGGTGTGTTATTCTGTAAATATATTACTGAATTTGACAGTTAATACTGTATTTGGGGATTTTTTTGCATTGTTTTAAAAATATTTTATTTATTATTTTTAGAGAGGGGGAAGGGAGAGAGGGAGAAAGAAACATCAATGTATGGTTGCCTTTCACCTTTCTCCAGTTACGGACCTGGCTGGAGACTTGGCTTGCAACCTGGGTATGTGCCCTGGCTGGGGAATTGAACAAAAGACCTTTGGGTTCTCACAGGCCAGCACTTTATCCATTGTGCCACCAGCCAGGCCTCTGCATTGTTTTTTTATAAATGATATTACTCTGTGGTTTTCTTTTTCTGTGTGTGCTATGTGCCTTAGAGTCTGTTCTCAGGGTTATCCTAACTTTATAAAATGAAGAATGAAACTTCCATAGCATTCTGTTTTCTAGAATGGACTAGATATTAATTATAATGTATAATTAAGTTTTCCTTAAACTTTTTGTGGAATTTACATAGAAACATTTATAAGCCTAGAATATATCTCCACTCTCTATAGATGAGAAAACATTGTTTTCCAGGGTTTTATGTGCCAAAGGAAATTTAAAAATCCAGTCTTAAAAAAGGTATTTGCCTTCCACAACAGCCTGTTTCCCTTGCATGATTAATTACCCTGAACTATTGTAGGGATGTCTGGCAAATAAGGAATACATTCTCCTCTTATTTGAAAGAACAGAATTTACCAAAGCTTCAGTAGTCTGACTGGAGGGGAAATGAAACTCTTCTATATTTGTGAATTTCCCATATATGATCACCAGTGGTTAGCTGCCCCTCCTGTCCCAGCCCCCACTGCAGTTTTACTTTTAGCCTGTGGGGGAGGACCAGTCAGGCTTACAGTCTCTCTCAAAAATATTTTCTGTTAGGAGACTCTCTTCTGCTACCAAAAAGCCCTAGAACCTGATTGGAGTCCATTCTTTTAGCTATTGTCTTTTCGCTCCCGAGGGTTAGAAGGAAATGGGATGGACTAGGGTTAATCTGGCCTCCCTGTTTTTATAGACGCTGCAAAATTTACACAATAAAGTTTGAAACATAGATAAATTTCTCTAAAGCTTATTGATAAAATAGTATTTTCCTTATATTTTCTGGTATCAAGCTCAGTCCATAGAAACAATGACTGTTTTTATGCAAAACAACTTTTAGTCTTCTCTTGCTTTGCTCAAGAAGCCCAATAGCAACAAATTAAAGAGCTGTGATGGATGTTCTTCATCCCTGTTCTACCTAACAAAATGTATTCTGGTTACTTGAACTGCTTAACAGAAAACTCTTTTTAAATTGAAAGAGGATATCACCAACAGATTGATAGAATTTGCATAGAAACATTTATAAGCCTAGAATCTATCTCTACTCTCTCTAGATGAGGAAACTGTGTTTCCCAGGGTTATATGTGTCAAAGGGAAATTTAAAAACCCAGTCTTAAGCACATAAAATAAGCAAATAAGCACATAAAAAGATATGCAAACTTAAACTACAGTGAGATATTATTATATACCTACCAAAATGACATTATCAAGTATTAGTGAGAATATGCAGTGCCAATTTATATAACCATTTTGGAAGACAATTCATATCTCTTAATGCTAAAAATATGCATATTCTATGACCCAACAATTCCACTCCTATCTACACATTCACATGTCCAATAGACATGTATGAGAATATTAATAGATAAAACTGCAAACAATCCAACATTCATCAAGAGAAGAATAGATAAATTATAGTGAATTCATATGCTAGAATACCACATAGTAACAAAAATGAATAAACTACAGTTATCTGCAAAAACATGGATGAATCTCATAAATATTGGGGTTCAAGCTATTTTCTCTTTCTTTACCTAGGCAGTGTTTTTTATAGTAATTCATTAAGCTGTATGTTTATTTTGTGCACTGTTCTATGTATTTCACAATAGAAAGGGTTAAAATTATACATATGTATGTATGTATACTGTACACACACACACACACACATATATATTGTATAGTATATATTTGCCAGACATATGTGTGTGTACAGTATACACATTCTCAGACTCCAAAATAGCATGTTGAACATAATTTTATCTTTTTTCAATAATTTAGAAGCCCTGTAATAAATGCTTTTATTACTGGACTGGAATACACTTGATTTATGTGGGACTTTTTGTCCTAATGTTAAATGACTCCAAATCTATGCTTTTAAAATTCTTGTATCTGCTTCTGAATTTGTGTCTTTAGTCAGAAGCAGTTCTGAGTCACCTTCTGAGTGATAGAAATTATGTCTGACTTTTATACTAGCTTGTAGTTATATTTATTTTCCAGTAAAATGTATGACCCAATGAATATGAATATGTGTCATCCTGTTTGTATTAGAAAAGTCTTAAAAGATGAAAAAAATCCTCTAGATGATTTCAAGAAAAAATTACCCAAATTTCTGACTTATTCAACATCTCACTGTGAAGATAGTATTCACAGGAGAAGGTCCCTATTCCCTCTTCTTCAAGATACTCATGGATATAGACGTACCATTCTTTTAAAGCCAGGATAAGGTGATTTCTCATGAGTCAAGGAGTTTTCAGGAGTAGCTTAGTATGTTGTAGAGAAATTGAGACATATGAGGACTGCAAACAAACTTCGGAGGAAAACAAGGAAGCAAAGGGTTAGAGAGAATTAGTGCTGTGGAATTTGGAGTATGATATGAAGCAAGAAAAAAGAATGGAAATAGGGACAAATAGAGGCATTTTCAGCTGAGATTGGTGTACATTTAATGTAGTTATATGGAAGTGAAAAAGGCAGTAACTGATTAAGTCATGTTTCATAGGAAACTTGTGTTAAAGACAATCTAGTTAGAAGGGTTAATCTGGAAAGTAAATTTTTCTTTCTATGTATAGATAGGTGGCAGGGGTGAAGACAGAGGAGTTGCCAGCTAATTAAGCACCAAGAGTGCAAGGACCTTCTGTTTTTTTCCCTGATGTAGTCCAACTCTCTAGAACAGTGTCAGAAACATTTGTTGGATGAGTAGGTTTTGCCAGATAATCGATCTAAATTTTAATCATAGCTCTTCCATTTGCTTACAGTGGGAACTTGGACAATTTTTTTTACCTCGCTAAACTTCAGCCTTATTATCTATAATATAAGAAGAGGAAGAATATAGAATGTATCTCTATACATGTCCTTTATTAATTCTTTAAAAGCTTTTTATCTATTGATTTGAGAGAGAGGAGAGAAACATCATTTTTATTGTTCCACTTATTGGTTGATTCTTGTATGTGCCCTGACTGGGGATCACACTCACAACCTTGGCATATCGGGATGATGCTCTAACCAACTGAGCTATCCAGTGCTTGCTTCGGCAGCACATATACTAAAATTGGAACGATACAGAGAACATTAGCATGGTCCCTGTGCAAGGATGACATGCAAATTCGTGAAGCGTTCCAATTGAGCTATCCAGCCAGGGCCATTGTGGCTTTCTAGCATTTTCTCTAACTTCGTCAATAATCAGGAAGGCAGCTGTAGTGGAACAGGTCTAAAAGGTAGCTTTTTAGGACAGAAGGAGAAATGTAGGTGTATAAGTAGAATACAGAGGGGAAGGCACTGTCAATATTCCTCATAGAAAGTTCTGAAATATAAAGTAAATAACTTTTATAAAATAAAATTGATTATATTTAAATTAATAATGAACAATATTAGTGTTCTCATAATGCCTTCTAAGTTTAAAACTTGACTGCTCATTTCTCATACTAACATTTACATTCGTTGCTTGGAGGTTGTTCAAGACTCTTGCATATAGCAATAAATGAGTATAATTACTATTACAGACATCAGAAAAATCCCGCCTTATGATTAAGAGGTAACCATCACATGACAACTTTAAGTGCATTTATACTTTCAACTCATTGGAAACACATAAAGGCAAAGTATTATTATTTATTATTTCTCAGAAGTCAGCATCCCAAAGTTCATAACTATTTCTTGATTAGTTATAACTGAAAACATTTTATAATTGAGTTATCACATTATTTCTGTCCTACAGAAACTTAATTTTGGTGTCTCTGACACATACAGCACAAGACAAAACTGCCGTACTGAGAATTCAAACCATTATCAAGATTCCATACAGTTGTAAAGTTTATATTAGTTAGCACAGAGAATGAATGAGAGGTAAGATGCTAGCTCTGGGGGAATTCAAATGAAGGAAAAAAGGTTTTTTAAGGATAAGGCAGGCTTGGCCCACAGGTTTGTATGTGGGCCAAAAGAAAAGAACTTAAGTGGGGCAATATTAGAGATGGAGGTCTTGGAATAAAGACCTGGAAGTTGAGAGAAAGATGATCAAAGGCACAGATAAAGCTTAGGAAAGAAGACAGTAGTGCAGGAAAAAAGGGGGGAGGGGTGAGAATAAAAGAAAATTTGGATTAAGAACAGGAGTCATGTTAAATGGCCCAGATGTTATAAATAAATTAGGAAGCAAAGTGAATGTTGAGAGCAAGATAAGGCTAAGAAAGGATTATCAGGTTCGAAGCTTGAGAAAAATGAAAAGATGTTTAGAAAACCTGTTGTAAGGATGCTTAATAGAATGTCAACATGAGATGACCTAAAATGGAGTTTAGCATGTCTGTGAAGGCCCTACAATCAGAGAGCATGTTTTTATAGTATCTTACAATGATCAACCTGGAAGAAGCAACAGAAAAGGCAAATGCTGGGGGCTACTTATGGTGGGATAGGGTATTATTCTGGAATGCTTTTGAATGTGAGTGCCTTGGGCACCCTGGTGCTTGCACTGGGTGCTTAAATAGAGGAAAGAGCATCAAAGGGATTTATTTATTTAGCAAATGTTAATTACTTGCTGTATACCCATCAACTTCAGTAGCTTTTGTTATCTTATTTCTAGAAACAGTTCCCTAATTTATAGCCTCAATCCTGATTTCTCTTTGGACTTCAGACCCCAGTCTTCACACTGCCCTGTAGGTCATCTCTGCTTTGACATTCCATATCTAAAACTGAATACTTCATCTTTCTCCCAAACCTATCTCTGTACCTGATTACCCCATTTCTGTTCATGATGCTATTACCTCTCTAGTCTCCCAGGTCTGAATTTTTTGAGTCATCTCTGACATTTTCACTCCTTTCCTTAATGTGTCATGAAGTTCTATCACTAAATACAGGTGTGCCCTGGAGATACTGTGGATTCAGTTCCAGACCATCATAATAAAGCAAGTATCACAGTAAAGTAAGTTGTAATCTTTTTGCTAGTGGAGCTTCTTGCCTTCAGTTTGTAAAAAATGCAACACCTGTGAAGCTCAATAAAGTAAGGTGCAATGCAGTGTTGTATGCCTGTATTTCCACTGAAATATTTCTCCGGCTTTTCTTCCTTGCCATTGCCAAGGCAATGCAGGCTGTTGTTATTCCATATTTGTATTTCTATAGCTTCTCAACTGGTTTCCCTGCCTCCAGGCTCTACCCAATACAGTCAGTCTTACATACCACACCCAGATTAATCTTTATAAAATGTCAGTTTGATGAGTCATTCCTCATCTCAAAAATCTTGAAGGAGCTGTGGTAGAGTCTCTAAGGAAACAGGAAGGACCCTAGAGGAGCTCACATTCCAGTGAGGAAGGGTGCAGTTAAACAGAGGGCAATGCTGATTTAGAGCAGGCTTCCCTAAGGAGTGGGGAGAGAATGTATGGAAGAAAGCTGAAAAACTTCTCGCTTAGGGGATAGACAGTGGAGAAAGAGGTGATGCCAAGGGGACTCAGGACAGCTCAGAGGGATAGGAGGAGAACAAGGGGAGAGTGTAGAGTGTACCACAGAGGCTAAGATAGAAAAGAAGTCAAGGAGTGGAGTGAGTAAGGTAGGCTCTTTCCTGCTAAGGGTCTGTTGGATTTGGCAATTAAGGGGACAGAATCAAGAGCAATTTTAGGAGAGTTTTGGGAGGCTATAGAGGGATGAGAAATAAAGAAGTAGAAACAAGGAACATTAATTTCCTTGTTCAATCTTAGTTGGGAAGAAAAAAGAAACGGTGCTGAAGATAGAGATGTACTTAAATTTTATCCCCACAGTGAAAAGAGACTTGCACCAGGTTCCAGCCCGGGGCAGAGATCTCAGTGGTGAGGAAGAACTTGGTATGAGAGGGAAGCTGACTGATGAAGCAAGATTCCTAAGAAGGTCTAAGGAGATAGATTCCAATGAGGGGGGAAAGTCTTTGTCCACTTATAACCATCTTCTTAATACATGCATGCTCATTTTGCCTGTATACAGTGTATGTTTGGTTGTGTGTGGTAAAGGAATGATGCATTACGAAATGACCAAATGAATTTTTGCACCTTGAAGGGTAACAGCTGGATAAGTCATTACAAAAAATAATAATAATAATAATTCTAGAAGTAGGAGTTGCTAATAACCTTAGCTTGAAAAAGCAAAATCATTCACTAAGGCTCGAAGGTATCTTTTAGTATTGCCATGAAAATAAGGTGAGGATTAAGAATATCTTCTGACTAGGACCTGGACGTATTCATTCTCTATTACGGTTCTAACAAATTCCTAGAATGTTGCAGTAGGTCAGAAGACCAACACAGGTCTCACTGGGCAAAAGTAAAGGTATAGGGAGGACTATGTATGTTCTTTCCTGGAGGCCTCTACGGGAGAATCCTTTCTCTTTCCTCTTTCCAGAGACCACCACATTCTTTGGCTTCTCTATCCCAATTCTGCAACCCCTGGTATCTCTCTAACTTTTCTTCAGTCATCCCATCTATCTCTAACCACACCAGAAAAGGTTCTCCACTTTTTAGGATTTGAGTGATTAGCTCACACCTGCTGGGGATAATCCAGGCAAATCGCCCGGTCCTCAACTTTAATCACCACTGCAAGTTTCTTTTACCATATAAGGCAGCATGTTCACAGGTTCTGAGAATTAGACTGTAGACATCTTTGGGGGTGTATTATTCTGCCTACCACACTGGAACTGAGGGTGAAGTCTTTATTTTAAGAGGGAAATTTGAAATGGGAAAAAAAGATGTTTACTATGAGGTAAGTTGGGTTTTGCACTTGGAATAGACAAGATGCTTGTTCTGGTAGGTAAACTGGTTCCTAGATGTTAGGTGTGTGGTGTCCAGATGCTAAGAAGATATTGAGAAATAGTTTACTGGTAGCTTAGAAAAAAGTTAATCTCTTTTTTGATTGAAAAAGATAACATTTTTGTTGTGTTTTAAAAAATGAGATGCCTGTTTTGATCTAAACATTTAGGCTAGAGAAAATAGGGTAGCAATGTGACTCATAGTTTCTAGGTATGATGATAGCAACAGAAATAAAAGAGAGAAAGCTCTACATGCTTTATTTTATAGGCACCAGTAGCATTAGAATATATTTCACTAAGGACTCTTAGATTAGAATTTAGCAACAATATGTTCAGAATTGGTTTCTGAATTTCAACTGTCTTAATTCTATCTCTTCATCTATAATTGCCTAGTAGTTTATGGATACATGCAATGCAATATGGTGCTAGTTATTGGTGTAAACTTGATAATACCATGATTCAACCATAAGAGCTAACTGGTGAAAAAAAGATATGGCCCTAATTATAATATAATTAATTAGATATTATACATATTAATTATGTAAATATTATAGAACTATTATTAAGAAAAATGAAATTACATGTTATTTTTAATAATAGTGTTTGAGCTCCTACTATGTTCCAGGCATTGTTGTAAACATTTTTCTAAAGATTTTAAAACAGGTGTAGTAATATTTAAAATATCTGATAGTAAGTTATAGCCTGAACTGTAAAGGGAAAGTAAAAGAGGAAACAAAATATATCCCATTTTTTACTCCAGTGTTAATATAATTTAGTCAGTAAATGAGATGGCAAATATTAGTGCAACTTTTATCTGATAGCTATTTTACTACACGTAAACTAAAACTTAAAAATTAATTTTAAGTTTTAAATGGCTGATAAAATTAAGAACCCCATAATTCACATTTTAAAATATTCTACTTGTTCTTTACATGACTTATTTTTTTTAATAATAATAAATCTATTTTGGCTGAACATTCGTAAGATTTGTTCTATAAATTGGTATATAATCATCAACATTGCAATCTAAAGAGGTTTTCGTAGATGTGTAATCTAAGTTCTCTTTCCATGTTAAAATGACAGTAACCATCAGACTCTATTTATTTTACTGTAATCAAGTTAAATTTGTTATATATAACAAGCATATATATTACCATTCATCTATCCACAAGTATGTATTAAACTCCTGTCATTGGAAAGGAACTATGCTAGGTCCCTTAAAATACTTAACAGAGACATATTTTACTTTTTATTTTCAGTTCTAAACTTATTCCCAGTTGTGAAAGACTTTATTACATCAGCTATCTGTCCTAACCTGCCTCTTTACCATCTAATCTCTGTATCTTAAAATTTTTATTCATCATTTCACAATGAAAAGTCTCCCTTTCATCCCTGTACCCTAGCAACTCTTTTCCCAGATACAACCAATGTGTTATTTTCCTATATAGCCTTTCATATGCATTTTATGTATCAAGCAGATATGTATATATTAAAAAGTCCTCATTCTTATGTCTTAATACTGTTCCATTATATGGACATATCGTAATTTATTTAATTGTGGACATTTCCATTAATTTTAATATTACGCTATTCCAAAGTAAAGCATCTTATATTCAAATATATTTGCAGAATATCTTCCTAGAGATTGAACTTCTGTGTGCACTTGTAATTTGGGATAAATACTGCCAATTTGCCCCTTATAGCGCTTGTGCCTGTTTCCCCAGACTTAGGCAGCAGATGATGGTGATTTTTGCAAATTTGAAGGATGAGAAATGTCATCTCAATGTAGTTTTAATTTATATTTCTCTTTTTTTTTTTTAATTTTATTGTTGTTGTATTACATCCATCCCTTTTTTGCTCCCCTCTGTCCCCCTCCCTATATTTCTCTTAATATGAGCAATGTTAAGAACTTGTAACCATGTTTCAAGAGCCTTTTGTATTTCCTTTCTGTTTTCTCTTGGGTTATTATGATTTATGGTTACTTATGTAGTAGGGGAATAGGAAATTGTTTATACGTTAGGGAAATTAGCCCTTTGTCAGTAAGTTGCAAATAATTTTGGCCCCATTTGATATTTGTCTTCCAAGTTTGTGGTAGCTTTAGTCATGCAGAAATTTTTATTTTTATGTTATAGAATTATCTTTATGAATTCTGGACTTTGTGTTATTCTTAGGCTTTCCCTACTCTGAGATAATTCTTCATCATTTCCTGTAGTACTTTTATGATTAACAAACATTCTTAATCATTACAAGTTCTAAATTGTTTAATGCATAGGATCAAATTCCCTGTTTGAATTTATATCTTAGCTATATTAGCAAATCATTCCACAGAAATGGGATAGCAAGCAATAAGGAGCTTGGACTCTGGAGTTGATCATTTGAGCTTTTCTGCTTCTGCGCTGTATGATTGTGGGTATGCCACTTAATTAACCTTTCTGAGACTCAATGGCTTCATCTGTAAAGTGGAAATGATAAACAGTGCTTAGTTTATTGTGAGACTTGCATGGGGTGATTCATTTAAAGTCCCTAGCATAATGCTTGATATGCTGGAAGCATTCATTAAATGTAAATTATTACTGTGGTAACGATGATGGCCATAGACTATTCTTTCAACCCCTACTACCATCCCATAATTCATGATTTTAGTCACAAAGGGTTGAATCAAAAAATACATTCCAAATTTGCTAACATGACCACTTCAGCATTAATCCAATCTCCTCGAAGTATAGTAGTTCTCAACCATGGCAGTACATTAGAATCACTTAAGTAGAATTTTTAACTCCAAATGCCTAGATCCCTACCCCAGAGATTAAAAATATATATTCTATTTATTATTTTTAGAGAGGGGATGGGAGGGAGGAAGGAAGGGAAAGTAACATCAATGTATGGTTGCCTTTCACCTGCTTCCAGCTGGGGACCTGGCTGGAGACCTGGCTTGCAACCTAGGTATATACCCTGACTGGGAACCCAACCAGTGACACTTGGGTTCACCCGGCAGTGCCATTCCACTGAGCCACACCAGCCAGGGCCACCAGTGACTTTTTAAATTGGCCTATTGTATAGTCCAGACATTAGCATAGTTCAAAACTCCCTTTGGTGATTCTAGCGGGCAGCTGAGATCTAGAATCCTAACACCAGGCCAGTGATTTCATATATGAAAGGAAACATACTTGCTTCTAAAAAAATAATATATAGAAATCTTTTACAGTAAAACCCCATGAATCATTTTGGAAAACATTAAAAAGAGAACATAAAAGAGTTGAAACAGGTATCAGAGATATTGAGGAAGAGAGTTACAAAATTGAAGATATTCCTTGTATATATTTATAAGACATCTTTCATAGGAGTGCTTAGAGTAGCTTTACTGTAAATACTTTTATAACTGCTACTTAGAGGTAAGGGACATCAAGTGTTTCTATTTGTTAGATGTGTTAACTGAAGAATTTAAGATTCTTACTACCCCCATTGCTTTCCTGGATAATTCTCAAAAAATAATAAATTTTTTTAACATGAATAATATATCTTATTCCCTTACATATTTTAGCAGTTTAGGGAGGATTTGAAATGGTCTTTTAGCTCATTTATAGATACAGTGTGAGTAGGGTATACAAGAAAATTAGACATTACTGAATCCAAACTAAGAGCAGCATGATCTAGAGAGTCAGGAGGCCAAGATTAAAGTTCCTGAGCTTCAGTTTCCTCAGCTGCAAAATGATATAAGAGTTCCTAAAGGTTTCTTCCAGCTGTCTCACCAAGTCACCTAAGTAAAGCCTTTCTTAGTAGAATACAGGAAAAAACTTATGGTTCAACTTATATATATATGTAGTTCATAGTCTTGTTTTGTCTTTAGCTATGTAAGGCAATGTATCTTCTCAAATAGTCAATTGTTTGGATGATACTAGATTAATACATATCCCGCCTAACTAGCGTATGTACATTCTACATTTTTTAAAAAAATTTGTTGTTGTATTACACCCATCCCCTTTTTGCTCCCCTCTGTCCCCCTCCTTTACATTCTACATTTAATCATGGTCATTGGTGTCTTCATCCAGAGGGGAGACTAATGGTGGGGGGGGGGGTTGTATCTTGAGACTGGTCAAGAACTGTTGGAACATAGGCTTTTGGTTGCCCTTCAAATAATTTCATTTCTGTTACCCTTTCATTTCAAATCTTTTCTACTTCTCTTTCTGCATTATATTACTCATGATTATCAGGACTCACACAATTCTTATATTGGTTGTCTTCACATCACCTCTCCCCTATGAGAGTGTACATTTTTTGAGGCCACAATACATTTATATTATATTTCTTACATGAGCTAGTACAGTATCTTGGCATGTAAAAGGAATCTGACAAATGTTTAATTGAATTAAGGTGCTAAAACTTATTTCAATCTTATTTTTTCTCTTTTTTCTGTGATACTGTACCCTTCAGTTTGCATTATATTTCAATTTTTTTACACCATCCTTATTACCCTGTCTTATTTCACAAGTGTTCTTTACTTTCTGAATATAGCAATGAGTTTTTCACTCTCCAAAAAGTAGTAATTAATTAATCAAGAAAGTAATCATGATATCAAAATAAAAACTAATGTATTTGGTAAGATTTTAGTAGTAAATGTGTAAGATAATTTAAAGAGAAGTGTTATTTTGAGGTATCTTAGGTATGCTATCAATTTGATAAAGTATTAAAAATACATCAAAACTAAACTTTTTAATGTGTTAATTATAATTTGCTAAACTTATATTATTCTGAGTTAACAACAAATATGTATAGAATATTTATTAAATGTCACAAATCATTAAAATGCTTGTAACTCATAACTGAGATATGATAATATTCAAATTTGGGTATAGTAGGAGGGAATTGAGTATGGTAGTAGTTTGATGAACTACAACAAAATTTCAAATTTTAAGTCAGTATAAAAATCCAATTGCTTAAAATTTTGTATTTATTAAATAAAATCAACATAATTTTTTTGATCATCAATTTAACAAAATTACTTTTAACAGTTTAACACATAGTGAGATCTACGAAATATAAATACTGTATATTCAGAGAAAAATGTCATGTTTTTAGCTTAATAGTTAAGCTGGGATTTTGAATGTGAGAATGTTTCAATAGTGGTTGAAAATTATTCATCCTCCTTGTCCCTTTTTTGAGTATCTTTGTGGACACTTGACAGAAGTTAAAAAATGGTAACTCTTGAGATTTAGATAGATTCCTTACATTTTCAGCTCCAGGATTCACATGCACTTAATTAGAAGATGCAAAGATGGCCCAATATTGTTTCTATAACTATGATCATTTCACAGTATTTGTAATTAGCTACATTCTTTGTTGAATGCTCTTCAAATTTATTGACTTTTAGACATTCTTTCAATTTAGTCTGCAAATAAGCAACTGTCAAGGGCAGTAGCAAAAAGACCATTTACTACAAAGCTGGCAAACGTCTGGAGTTATTTGTAGTTTCGAAAATTCTTTTCAGGTCATGTGTTATGTGCATTAAAATTCATTTCACAAATGAAAATTACAGATATGGAAAAGTTGCTTTCAGGGAAATTTCACTAGTAAATCCATAATCTTTAAAATTCTGAGTGAATTAAATATTGATCATTTGCAAAATTATTTTCACGGTGTATTCTAGACATTAGTTTTTAAAGGTGTGTTTTTTAGTTTTAAATATTTGAGGGGTCCAATAAGCATGAGGACATTTTCTAGTGTATATTTTTATTATCTTTTCTGCTGTTACGTCTTTGAATTGCCCTCTAAGTATTAAAGAGGACTGCTGTCAACAAGTTATTTTCTTTCCAAGATGGACGTTTACACTAGCAAAATTTGTTTTAGACATGAGAATTCTAATTTTGAAGATCAAAATACTTTTTATTCCTTACTCCTCGTCCCATGTTTAAAATAAAAGTTAAATTTTAATTGTAATGGTTTTCCCATCAAGCAACCGAGCAATAGTGCCAGACTTGATGATAAAGGCTGTACTTTGTTAGCCCGGGGTTTATGAAACTCCAGCGCTTTCCCTAGATCTTTGGGCTGATAATCTCAAACATGGAGGATGCTGCTGATTCTTCACAAGGGGTTGCTCCATTAATTAATAATGTAGCTCTCCCAGGCTTTCCGCCCGTCTCTTCCTGTATCTGTGACAAGCTGTAAAAGTCATCGAGTAGCCAATAAAAAGGTAGAGGCTAGAAGTGAAAAGCTCCTCCCAATAGCTCTTCCTCCTTCTGAGCCGAAAGTAGATCAGAAACTTCCCAGGAGCTCGGAGAGGCGGGGAAGTGGCGGTGGGACGCGATCCCCCGCGCCGAGCCAGGCCGTGGCAGCTGGAGACGCGGCGGCCGGTGGCCCGGCGGGGCCATCGAGAGGCGACCCCCGGCAAAACAGAGCCTCCCCTCACTGCCTTTAGAGTTGAGAAGGTGGACAAGTGGCAGTTGCGTGCTCGCAGGTGAGGGGCTCTGTGTGGTCACTCGGGAGCCGGCCGGCACCAGCGGGGAAGCGTAGGCGAGTGGGGGAACAAAGCGGCGGGGGCGCGGGGTCCTTCCGCAGCGAGCTACCGTGCCGCGTCTGGCCAGCCGGCTCCGCGCCGAGCACGTTGTGATCCGGCGGGCTGGGAGCCCGCGCTGGGGGAGGGGGTACTGGGGGAGGGGACCGCCGCCGCTCCCGCACCGCCCGCCCGCCGCCGGTCGTGGGCAGGGAGTCCGGCTCCATTGTGAGCCCGCACACGGGTGTGCGGAGGCGGGGCGCGCGCGGGGAGGGCAGAGGTGGTGGCGGTTCAGCTTGCTCAACACCCTGGCAGCGGCAGGAGCGACCTCAGCTCCGGTAGCAGCCGCAGCGCGTCAGACACACAAAAGGCAGCCGAGCTTCCACGGCGCGTGGACCGGCCCATGCTGCCGGCGAGCGCTCTCGGCTTTACCGGCTTTCCTTTCCCTCCAATTTTAATAGAGAAGCGGGGCCGGCGAGGGCGGCCGAACATCAGGGTGAGCCTGTGGTCGGACAGGAGATGCCGCTGCTACACCGAAAGCCGTTTGTGAGGCAGAAGCCGCCGGCGGACCTGCGGCCCGACGAGGAAGTTTTCTACTGTAAAGTCACCAACGAGATCTTTCGCCACTACGAGTAAGGACCGAGCCGGCGAGGAGCGGTGGGGGTTGGAGGGGGGGGGTGCGAAGGAGTGTAGGGAGGACTCCCTCCCCAGCGTCCTTTTGTCTCTCTCTTGTTCCTCGACCCGGGCTTCTGGTGGGGAGACTTGAAAGTGCCAGGTGACTGCGGGTCCACGTTTCTCTATCCCCGAGCCAGACCCGATTATCTTCGCGGGGGCCCCCAGGCGGCCCGACCTGCCGTGGCGTGTGTGTGGGGTTGAGCAGGCGGGGGCCGAAGAGGCTGGGGTCCCCGGCAGCCTTGCGAGGCTTCTAGCCACTGCTGCCACCCCGCTGCCAGGCGGGGGAAACTCCCCGCCTTGCCCCTCCCCGCCGCGGCCACACGCGTACTCCCGGGCCAGTTCCGGGATCCCCGCCCGGCAGCCGAGGGGATCCCCGCTTGGGTCAGTGGCAAAGGACTGCCGTCCCCCAACCCGGAGAGGGAATCCCCGCCCCCGGGGGCAGGAAACAGCAGGGCTAGGCATCGTTTTCCCGGACTGTTTTTGGAGCCTGACACTGGAGCTGCCTAGGGTAGAGGTGGGAGGGAGCGGAGTTGAGAGTCTGGGAAGGAGGGGGCTGGTCGCGGGCCGGGACGACACTGTCCCCTGCCGCCCTCTGGTCCTGTGCGGCTAGGCCTCGAAGTGCGCTGTCACCGCCTCTTCTGAGTGACTAACACTGGGCCTTGGGGAACTCAGCGTCTCCGCCCCCGGGAGACCGGGTGAGGAAGAAGTCTGGGCCGGGGGAGGGGAGGGGGGGCAAAGAGGTAGAGAGCTGGGCCCTGGGGGCCCCAGATTTTCACTTTCGTGCGTCAGGGAGGGACAAGATGGGAGTTGGGGGGGAAAGGGGTTAAGACAAGTTCAACTCCAGACTCAGCCGGTCTTCTCTTTATCCCCCTACGCATGTGGGCTGCCTGACGTGTGCCACTCGCTATTGTTTTGATAAGAATCCGCAGCGGCTTCGAGTGTAGTTTCCACCCCTAAATTTTCAGTCCTCCTGGTTTATCTCAAGAGACCCCCCTTACCCTGTTATTTGGAGCACCAAATAATAAGGTGCTTCAGAGATCCCGTGTTTTAACCTGAATTGATCAATCACTAAAACGGCCCGATTCCTTTTTTAATGCTTTATCCTCTGCACTCAGAAAGACTCTTTTGTGACACAGAAACCAAGTAAATTGTGTGTAGGACACATCTTTTCTGAGTGGGGGCTTGATCCAGGGAGAGCTTTTAGTCCAACTGCACCTGTCTGAGAAATGATGAATACTTAAGAAAGTTAGAGTAAGTTCCTTTGAGCTTTTAAGTAAGGCTTTTTCTTCAGCTCCACAGAAAGAGTTACACATAAATATATTAGATCTAGAGAAGTTTTTCAGCAGACAGTATTTTAAAATAAGTGTGCACATCTTACTCTGGTCTTGTACAGACTTGTTTGTTACTTGTAACTACTTAAGTGAATTGAATTAGGTAACTTGACAAGGATGATGCTTTATTTCTTCCTAAAGTTAAAATCCTTGGTAATAATTCCAAAAAAAATTTTTAAAGTGTACTTAAGAGTGCCAACAAAATATGAAACAGGCTTAGATTTCAGACTGTTCTGTCATTTTATATAAGCAGTCTTTTCAAGAGTATCTTCTGACTTTATCAACTGAACATGGATGTTATCTTTTTAAATTAAACAGTTTTAGTATATTTTAGTTCTTGATGCTTTACTGTAATCATGGAGAAATTGCAAATGCTGAAATAAAGAGATTTTTGGTATACTCAATCTACTACCTTCCATTAATATTAAAGAAGTATGTCCTTTGTAGCCTTATGGCATTAAGTTTTAAAAAAAGACTAGTTTTTTTGTTTCAGCTGAACTGATGTGCTTGGGTTTTGGGAAATTACAAGCAGTTAAGGTGATTTGATTGCTTGGGAGCAAAGATATTTAATCATTTACCCTGAAAAAAACAGAGCTCCTAATGTTTTTAGGTGTTAATCTTTAGGACTTTGAATTGACAAAACTGGAAATTTTTAATCGTGGTAAATTTTAGATTACCTTATCCTCCTAGATGATTACAAAGAGATCTTTACAACAACAAAAAAAATGTATCCACATCACGGTGGATGGTGGTCTGCAGTATTATGGTAATTTGACCCTTGGCACAGTCTGGAGAAAGTTATGAAGGAAACTTGTTTTCACTCATTCATTAAATCATCAGTTGGTTTATGTGAATTTCTTTAAAGATTATCCTTTAGTGGATTACCTTGAATTTCTTTTATATTTGTTTGTGGACCACTCTGCTCACTGCTTTGCTCAGATTTTTGATTTCTTGGCTGTAACTTTCACTACAGAGAGATTTTCTACACCACTCACCCTTGTTCACTTTCCAACACAATGCAAAGCATCTTTCACCCCTAACTCTGATTAGTAGAGGTTGCTAGTGACCTTTCCATTGCCAAGTACTTTCTGTCTTTATCTTACTTAATATTATAGTCGCACACTTCCTCCTTTGTCCTTCTAGGCAGCAGTGATCACCCCCTCCATTTTATCTAGTGTAACATCTGCTGTTACTGCACTGTAATGCAATGTGTTTGCTGCCTCCCATTTTCTCCTTTCCCAGACCCTGAGTTGTTCGGGACAGAGACTATGGCCAGATAGACCCTTAGTGATTGTATAGTACAAACTCCTTTATTTTGTTTGTTTGAACTACATGCTCTTTAACTAATTGCTAACTCTTGTTTGACCTGCTTTTCATAAGTAAAGAAGATGTTAAAAATAGCACATTAACTGCAAGAAAATGCATAAGCTAAAGTGCAAAAGGATGAAATTGGTAAACTATTTTACAATATACAGAAAAATTAACTCAAAATGGATTAAAGACTTGAATGTAAGAACTGAAACCATAAAACTCCTAGAAGAAAACAAAGATGATAAGCTCCTTTGATGTCAATCTTGGTGATGATTTTTTAAATCTGACATCAAAAACAAAAATAAACAGTGGGACTATGCTAAACTAAAAAGCTTCTGCATAGCAAAGGAAACCACCAACAAAAATGAAAAGGCAACCTACTGAATAGGAGAAACTATTTGAAAACCACTTTGGATAAGTAGTTAATATCCAAAATATATAAAGAACTCATACAACTCAATAGCAAAAACCTACAATCCAATTAAAAAATGGGCAGATCTGAATAGATATTTTTCCAAAGAAGACATACCAAGGTGCATGAAGAAATGCTTTACATCATTAATTAGGGAAGTTCACATCACAATTGTAATGATTATCACCTAACACTTGTTAGGATAGCCGTTATCAAAAAGAATAGAAATAACAAATATTGGTGAAGATGTAGAGAGAAGGGAACCCTTGAGATGGGAATGTAAATTGGTGTGACTACAATTAGAAAACAGTATGGAGTTTCCTTGAAAAAAAAATTAAATTACCGTATGATCTATCAATTCTACTTCTAGATATCCATGTGAAGAAAACAAAAACATTAATTTGAAAAGATACATGCATTCCTTACCCTGACCAGTGAGTGCAGCTTAACTGGTTGGACATCATTCTGTGAAGCAAAAAGTTGCAGGCACATCCCTGGGTTGCAGGTTTGGTTCCAAGTCTAGGTACATGCTAGGGGCAACTAATCAATGTCTCTCTCTGATTGATGTTCCTCTCTCCTTCTCTTTCTCCCCTCCTCCCCATCTAAAAATAAATAAAATATTTTTGAAAAGGTAAAGGTATTCCCCATTCATTGCAGCTTTATTTACAATGACCAGGATATGAAACCAACCTAATTGTCCATCAATGATGATAATATGTTGGGATAGCTTTTCTCACCATGTGGTCTTTCATCCTCAGAAGGCTAACCTGGGCTTCTTCACCTGCTGGCCTCAGGGTTCCAAGAGGATGGGAGAGGAAGTCCATTAATGTCATTTCTGTATTTTGTTGGTTAAAGCCAATATCAAGGCCAGCCCACATTCAAAGGGTGGTAAAGTAGATTTCACCTCTTGTAAGAGTATCCAAGTCATATTTCTAAGGAGCCTACACACCTTCAATTCTCTTTGCAGACAATGGACCACTAAACGATTGATAAGATTTTATACTTAAGTGATCCTGATTGGATTTTTGGATGTTCCCTGATAGTTTTTTAGTTAATCCTCTTCCTATCCCCTTTCCCAGTGACAAACATTTTCTTCAAAGGTTTTCAAGTCTTTTATGTGTTCCTCTGATGTTCTTTACCATACTGGTTATTCTCCTGTGTATTCTGTCTTAGTTAATTTTCATATTGACCGTTCATGAAAATTATTACCCTCGTTTTACAGAAGAGGAGCCAAGTTCAATAAGCTTGTGTAAAGTAACCCAGATTCACATTCTGCAGGTAGTAAAGCTGAGGATCAAATACTTTCCTCCTTTCCAATATACAAAAAAAAAAAAAAAAAGTTAATAAGAGTACATTCGTTTATTCTTGACACTGTACTTTTGTACATTGGAGAGTTTTTGGAAACTTGAGATCATTTGTCCTAGTAACAAGAAATGAATGTATGTTGACAACACAGTGGCATAAGTCACATATGTGCTATGGGAGTCTGTGTAATGGGAGCAGAGGAAATTAAGCTGATAACTGCTGTGGAGGGGAGGAGACCCCCATTAGGAGAGATGGAGCTATGAAGACACAGGATGAGGAAAAAAGACATTTAGGCAGAGAATGCTCTATAAAGAATGCTTTTTTAAGCAGAGAAAATAATATAAAAAGGCACTGAAGTGTGAATTTGCAGTTCTCTTGAAATTCACCTTTTGCACATTCATTACTGTTAAGTTAGAACATATGTTAACCCCTAATGTAAAGTTTCTTGTTTATTTCCAGTTAAGGTTATATTCTCCAGATTTAAAAAACCTTTATTTCTATTCTTTACCTTAGTGTCATCTGCAGATTTTAGGAGCCTGCCTTGAATGTTGGCATTATCTAAGCCTATCTGATAGCACTTAGTAAAATGCAAAAATAATGTTTCATTAGAGTTTTTTAAAAACTAAAACTTTATATATTTAATTAGTCAAACTTTTCCCCTATTTACTGAGTTGGCCAAAAAGTACACTTAGTTTTTTTCTGTAAAATAAAGACATATTTTTCATTTTCACCAATAACTTTATTGATTTGGGTATTTTGAATATATTGATTGTCACCCACATGGTATAATGTTGTTTTCCATGTCTCAATTTGATCACTATCAACTCCAGCTGATCTACTTGACTGTGGCACATTGTCCAATGAGAAATCTCCAGCAAGAAACTTCGCAAACCACTTTTGATTCATTCAGTCAGTCACAGCACTTTCTCCATAACACCGCACAAATCTTTTTGTGTGTTTCGGTTGCATTTTTACCTTTCTTGAAATAATAAAGCATAATATGCCAAAAATGTTGCTTATATTTTCCACCTTCAATATTAAAATGGCTACAGAAAAGTTCACCAATTTTGGTAATTTTTTAAACCTGTGCTAATACGACAGCTGTCAAAATGCAGCCTAACAACATTCTTTTGAATAAAGTTAGACAACTAAGTGCTACTAGACCCATCTTACAAAAAAAAAAAAAAAAAATCAAACTTTTTGGCCAACCCAATAATAATCTATACCAGCCTAAACATATGTTCATGTAAAACAGTACTTTATATTTTATCTGTTTTTACTCATAATAGTAAAATGTGCTTCTTATAAAAGTTTTATTTTATAACATAGACATTGAATATGCAGTGTAATCTACCCCCTAGAGTTTAGTATTATTAACACAATCCTGCATATTTGAATATGTGCGGTGAATGGGTGAAGAGCAGCATTACAAAGGTGGGAGAAAGTGAAGGGATATAATGTTAGAGATGGGCCATGCTGGTAGCCTGTAAGGAATAGGAATAATAACCCTCTTCCCCCTTGCATTGAAATTGCCATTGTGAGAGTATGCCTGCCCCTGAGGGCAGTTCTTTGTGTAGTAGAGCAGGGCTATAGTGTAACAACAGCTTTGTTGAGTAGATAGACACAAAGGAAACAAACAGTACAAACACTTTGCAGAAGGTGGTGGAAACCTGTTGTAGAAGGGCAGCTGTAAGTCACTGGTTACTGGCTATCCAATTTTTCCTCCTGGAAACAAGCATAAATTGTGTTTATTGGAGCTCAGTGTAAGGTCTGTTCCCCTGCATTGGCACCAAATACCTATATACCAAATACCTCAGGCTACCAAATACTGACCCGCTATGGCTGGAGCTGTGCAATCCTACAAGAGCCATTACTTGGCAGGCAGGTTAGTAAGAACTTGAAATGTGTCAGAATAAAGATGTGCAATAAGTGTAAGATACATACTGGACTTTGAAGACCTAGTACCCCAGAAATGTGAAATAATTCAATATTGATTACATATTGAAATGAAATTATTTGGGGATATATTGGGTTAAATAAAATATTTTAAAAATTTTATGTGATCACTAGAAAATTGTAAATTGTATGTGTGGCTAGCTTTCTATTAGCACTGTTTTAGGGACTATTGAATGTGTAAGTTATCTAGTTTCGAAGTTTGTTTTTCTTAACTAGTACTATAGTTTAAATTATTAGAAATATGCATACTATATTATGTGCTAACTGTGTTTTTGGCTTAGGAAACTAAGTCTTAGAGGTATGTTTCTGTAGGAAAAAAAATTAAACCTATAAAGCTGTTTAAGTGAACTGCAGTTTTAGTCAGTAAAACAATTAAAACCTCTTTCAAGATCCATCTATTCATTTTATTCTACACCTTTGATAACTATCTATTGGGTATTCTGTTGCCTCCCTCTTAGCTAATAAGATTTTTATCTGAAGTAGATTTTCTTGCTATAAGAACTAGATTATATTCATTTTCTTCTCTGGTGTTTCCTGCTTCAACTATGTTTTCTTTACAGCCCTAACTCTTTAGTGCCACTTCTTCCGAAACATATTGTAGTACTTCTTGATCTGGCTTGCTTCTCCTGCCCTTCCTCTGAATTCCTGAAAGATGTCTGCCTCTGTCTTGTACAAATAATCACTTTTTGCTTTGTATTTTAATTATATATCAATTATTTGCTGTACTAAAGGGTACATACTTTAAAGGCATCTTTGTATTGAATTTGAGTCATATAGCTTGGGTTATGTATGCTATCTGTATATCTCATGTTAAAGTGATTAGTTTCTCTTTATTTCTATAGGTTTCTTTTTGTGGGGGATTGTTTTCTGCAGACAAATACACAAATGAAACTATCTTAATGGAATTACCTCAAATTTTTGGATATCAGATCGCTACAGGGATTAAAGTAAACAAATAATACCTAGCAGGAAGTAAACATATAGCAGTTTTAATACTTAACAGAATGATAGGAGAAGGAAGAAGGGATTTCAGGAAGAAGTTAGAGAATAGTAAAATATATTGCAAAGTAAACCAGAGTATAGATGGGGGAAAGACACCTATCTTACCATTTAGAAGCAACCATTGTTAACCCTTTTGTATACGTCGTCTAGCCTTTGGTATTAAAAAAATGTTTATTATAAAAATAATATAAGTACTTGCTCATTATAAAAATTCAAACATGGAAATATTTAGAGTAACAAATTTTTCTTTTCCTTCCTTCCCAATTCCTCCCTTTCTCCATAGGGAACATCTCTTTATATAGTATTTGTATAAATTCACACATTTTTGTTATTGTAATTAATTTATATGAAATGGTGATACTCAGTACTTTGAGTGTTTTCTACATAGTATATCTGAGAAATGCTTCCAAATTATGGATCTCTTGCATTTTAAGAGACAGAATAGAATTTTTAAAAGAAATTTCCTTATTTAAAAATTCTAATAGTGCAGAAAAGGATTGAGTAGAATGGTCACTCAGTCCCATCCCCACTCTGTATCTGTTACCTTGATTTTTGTATAATATTCTAGAAATCAATCTTTTATACTTCTTTAGGTCCTCTTTTTCATCCTTCCTTCCTTTCTTTTTTGTTCTAACACAGATTGGGCCATATCATTATATATATAAAAACTTAAAATATATATTTTTTGCTATTAACGTTATTTAAGAACCCTTCTTATACAGCTTAATGACTGATTTTCCATCATATGAAGTACTATACTTAACATTTCTCTTGTTAGATATTTAGATTCCCCAGTTTTTCACTATTATGTTAAAGTTTTTAAAATTCATAGTATAAACAAATACATTCACATTAAAGTGATTGAATTAATTCCATTGTTTTGACTACTTTGTAACAAAAAAAACTTAAAAATCAGAATGAAAAGGTAAGTTTGAGTTTTATTTTCAGTTGCACTTCCAGTTTCAAAACTGATGAAAATTGAAGTTTAATTTCCGCTGAATATACTTTTAAATTGCAAACTATAAAGGTCTAGTTTAAATATACTTTTTCTTAGATTTATATTAATGTGTAAGTTGACCAGTTAACTAAACCCTTGTTTGACTTCTAGGATTCTATATAAATTTTTGCAATAGAGGTGTAGTTTATTAGCTTTTAATGTAAAATTTGTGAACTGATTGGTAATGGATTTTTATTTTTGTTTTTTAATCAGTGACTTTTTTGAACGAACCATTCTGTGCAACAGTCTTGTGTGGAGTTGTGCTGTGACGGGTAGACCTGGACTGACCTATCAGGAAGCACTTGAGTCAGAAAAAAAAGCAAGACAGAATCTTCAGAGTTTTCCAGAACCACTAATTATTCCAGTTTTATACTTGACCAACCTTACCCATCGTTCACGCTTACATGAAATTTGTGATGATATTTTTGCATATGTCAAGGATCGATATTTTGTCGAAGAAACTGTGGAAGTCATTAGGAACAATGGTACAAGGTAAAGTACTTTTAATTTTTTTCTTTTGATAATGCATGCATCCACATTGCTAAAAATTCAAAATACACCAAAGGCTAAAGTGAAGGAAGCTTCCCTTTTACTACCCTCCAGCCTACCTTGTTAACTTGTTAACCCTCCCCACAGAGCCCTGGTGTTAGCAGTTTCTTATGCATTTTTCTAAAGCTAATTTTTATATAAACCCCCCAAAACATGTACATCCATGGACAATCTCCTGCCCTCTTTAAATGTAAAAGGTAATATACTGTATGCTATATCTTTTTTTACTTAAAATATCTTGAAGGTCAGTCCTTTGCTTTATAAACCACCTTCTTTCTCTTTTTTATTCTCTGTTTAATAAGTTCCATTATATGGAAATTTCACCTTTATTTAAAAGTAGAAAGACCTGAGTTAAAGATAGCTATTGTGTCCTCATTCTGTTACTTAGTAGTTTAAATATACCTGTTTTTCTTGCTGGTTTTAGTGGTTGCTTTGATGAGGATTAAGTTTTACATCCTCATTATGTCCACTAAGTTCTCTTTTTTACTCAGGTCTTCAAGAAAAAATGTAGGTCTTCAAGGAAAAGAGTAGACTTTTTTTATGCCTGAAAAATTTAAATGACATTACAGCCTTCCTTATTGACCAGAATGCAGAGGGGGTTCTTTCCCTTAAATTTTAAACTTTAGCAGTCAAAAATTATTTAATTATGTTCTTTATTTTGGAGAATCATCAGGAGTTTATATGTAATTTCAGGATGATATCTTAAAATATCATGATCCATTTTAGTTATTAAGTGCCTCTATATGTGAATCTTAAAAAACTAAGAGATACTGTCCTAGTTGGGTCATTCAGTTGGTTAGAGTATCATCCTGATATGCCAAGGTTGTGGGTTCAATTCCTGGTCAGGACACATCTAAGAACTCAATCAATAAATGCATAAATTAGTGGAACAACAAATCTATGTCTCTCTCTCTCCCTCTCTAAAAATCAGTAAGTAAACATATTTTAAAGCTAAAATATGTTTATATTAAAATTAAATTTGTTTGGATTTGATTTTGATAAATAATTAGATAAATATTTTTATTAATTATGGAACAAATAGTAAAAATTGAAGAATTTTTTATATCTAGTGATTTCTGGAAAGAAATTATATCTATTTTTCGGGGAGAGATTAACATGTTACCAGTAACCAAAAACATATCCCTTTAAAAAGAGATCAAATTATAAATACTGTTTTGGAGTATGTGTTATGGTTTTTGGTGATCTGTTCAGAAAACAAATTTTTGTGTTTCAATTTATATTACAAAAGGAATAACAGGTCTATGTTAGGGGACTAGGACAGTATTTTTCTCCCTATACTCATTTTTATTTGACTTATGCTAGAAGTGTTTTCTAACTTACAAATCATTGAAGTACATTAAACTTTAACATCAGGAATATAGCTTACATCTAGAAATGTACTGGTTCATTGTGTTTGCATAGCTTTTGTTGTTGTTTGACTTTGAAAATGGACTTTAGATAGTTGTAGCTATTAACAATAGCAAACTGTTATAGGAATGGGAAATCTGGGGGTCATAATTTTATTTTGTTCATCAAGAAACACTTTCTTGCTTAAGAAGGCTTTAAATTACAAAGTATAAGTTGGTATTTTTCTGCAAACTTTTAAGGCTTAATTTTATTATACACATTGGCCATTCTTAATCTTTGTGCAGGAAAGGAGAAATTGTGAGAGACCCCTTGACTTATTGCTTTTAGCAGCTGGGTGGATGGTAAGATGCAGAAGCCCCAGGAAGTAACATTATGAGTCTAGCCAGCTCTGCTCTCACCTCAAGTCCAAATATTTCTGATTGCTTTGATCCTGTGTTTTACACACAGAATAGACACTGGGTTGGGTACTGGGGATACCCTTCAAGATTCAGTTAAGAAGGAGACAAACACTGGTTTGCCAAGTATTAAAATAAATTTATGAGTGAAGTAATTCAGGAGCATCCAGGTCCAAAGTGCCATAAAGGCCAGGCCTGGGTTCCCTCATGCGAACACTAGATACCTTAGGTTTTTGATTTTGCCAAATCTAATGATATCCCAGTGTTTATTTTCTTGTTCAGATTCTTTGCCGTTTTTGCTTTTGGCCTGTTTATCTTCGGTAGATTTATAAGAGCTATTTATTGAATACTAGGCATTCTATATTCTTTGTCATACTGTTGCAAATATTTTTCCATTTCATTTTTTATTGTTTTCCCCAAATGTGCAGTTAATGTAAAAAGAATTTTTAAAATATGTATAAACAATAATGGTATAATTAAAGAACAAAGAATAAAAGTACAATCAATATTCAGTGCATTTACCACTTGGTTTTAAAAAAATACGTTTATGTTTGATTTTTATGTATAGTTTGAGAAAAGTTACATGTTCCTAATTTTATGCGGGGTAGAATAGTGTGATAGTGAAGCATTTAGGCTTTGGAGTCAGACTGACCTTTTTGGACAATGACATTCTTTCAGACTATTAGGAGACTAAAATCACAGTGTGTTGGGGGGTACACATTTTGAATGGAATATAGTAGTAACATTTTACTGAGAGAATAAAGCTGCTATTAGCCCAAGAGGTTTATATGGAAGTTAATATCTTTCTTTTATTATTGACTAGCTTTTCTAATAAAAATTAGATTTTATAACTAAGCCTCAAACCCGACTTAAGATTTCTGCCACTGTAGATGCCAAATTCCTTTTACCCTTTTCACTTAAATTTCAGTTAAAATAACTTTAATATGTAAGCTTGCCTAATGTCTAGATTTACTTTGGTTGGAATTGTGCTTCCACCACCTATTACCACTTGCATAACTTTTGGGAAAATATTTAACATCACTTATCTCTCCTTTGCATACTTAGTAGAATTATTGTGAAGATTAACTAAGATACTATATGTGAAGTGCCAGGTACACAGCAAGTGTTGTATAAACAACAAGTTAAAAAGGTCAATTGTTTTTGGCCCTGGCTGGGAGCACAATGGATAAGGTGTCAGCCTGCAAAATCCAAAGGTCGCTGGTTCGATTCCACAGCCAGGGCACGTAACCAGGTTGCAAGCCAGGTCTCCAGCCAGCTCTGTAGCTGGTGGAGGCAGGTGAAAGGCAACCATACATTGATGTCTCTCCCTCTTTGCCTCTCTCCCACCTCCTCTCTCTAAAAGTAATGAATAAAAGTCTTTTTTTAAAAAGCCAATTGTTTTCCATTTTAATTTTTGAGTTCTGTCATGCTTACAAACTTTTATTCTAACTATAGTTTCTGATGGTTCTATTTGGGTTTTTGTGTTTACAATTTAGATTATAGGGTCGTGGCATAAATAGTTTAGGTGGCCAACAGAGCCTTGTTCTCAAGTCGATGACCATTCATGTGTTTCTGACACCTTCAAATACTGTAAATAGTGCTGCTATATCCTATGAGAACATCTTTTAAGATGATCCTTTTAATTTGTTCTTTTGTCCGTATGTGGTGGTGAGGGTATCTGTCCCCTTTAATAAACCATAGTAATAGTCTTGATTTCATTATTATATGAGTAGCTTTCCCTGCTGTTTTCCATAGAGATATTTTAAGGGTTAATGCATTAAGTACAGGCCATCTTAATCTTCACACTAGTTCAACCCAAATAAAAATATTTTAATACTAAAAAAGAAAAAGCAAAACAAAACAGAAAAACACCTACTCTATTACATTGGTATGGGGAAATGACTTGGCATGATGTTTTTCATTTGGAATGTGTTCTAGACCCCAAGGATGTATGTCTCTTCCGGCCTTCACATCTACTTGTGTAACATCTGGGATTGAGTTCAGTACTGAGGTGATGGTAGTGATAAGACCTTGGCAATTCCTCAAGGGGTGGGCTAGGGCAAGCCCAGCCTCGATGATGTGAGAAACTCCAGGTTGAATTTCCTAAGTATCCCTGTTGATTTTTATTTGTAGGCTCTTTTGGCCTTTCTACTTAGCAGTGGCATGAGATTTATCATCAGGTAGCAGGCACTTACATGGGGGTCCACTAGTATAAGGTATCTGTGCTTCATTCATTCATCCTGTCTCCACACAATGTGAAGTTGTAAGAACTTGCTTACATAGTGCATATGTTTTAATTTCCCTCTGCCTTTTGTTGTTGTTAAATGAGCTTTATTGAGATATAATTCACACAAAGTTGTCAGGAACCCAGGCTTTTTCCTGTTTTCTGCTCCATTATCTCAAGGGTATGGCCATTGTTTTCTTTGTTCAGGATAACAGAAAAATAAAGGCAAGAAGCTTGCTTCTCTTCCTTTATCCATCCTTCACATTGAAGCCTATTTAAGTGTCCTAAAATAATACTTATCATGTTGAAAACAAAAGTCACTTGCTGCTAAATCTGTGGTGGCTTTTTTATTTTATTTAATGTTTCATTGTTTCTGATCTTCAGACATTGGTCTTGTCTCCTCACAAGGTTATCATCTCTTCTTACATGTTGGCATCAGTATACGAGGCCAGCATAAAGCTGAGCCTGCAGACACTTTGCATGCATAGTAATCTGAATAAACTAGTTGGAATTTTTAAGTATTTTGATAAAGCTTTAGTTACTTTGGTTGATACTTAACTCAGGTGGCTTAAAGGTAATAATTTTGAATACTAAAGAGTTTAAACAGCCCTAGCTGGTGGCACAGTGGATAAGGCGCCAGCCTGCAAACCCAGGGGTCGCTGGTTTGATTCCGAGCCAGGGCACGTGGCAGGGTTGCAGACTAGGTCTCTAGCTAGGTCCATGGCTTGGAGGCAAGTGAAAGGCAACCATGCATTGATGTCTCTCTCCCTCTCTGCCTCTCTCCCTTCCACTCTCTCTACAAATAATAAATTTTTAAAATTAAAAAAAAAGAGTTTAAAATTCATGCTGATAACATCCAGGTGTTTGAAACTTATTAGAAATAGGAAGGATTTAATCCATATATCATATTTAGAATTTCTCAAGATTTTTATTTGTATTATATATGGTTTAATAAATAGATTTAGCCTTTCGTAAGAATTGGATGATTTTTGTTGTTATATTCAGGTTTATAATAGATCAAATGCCAATTGTAGAAATTATAAGACCTGGTTCTCTGTCCATAAATAGTCTTGGAACAGTTCAAAATGAAATATTATTTGAGCTACTCTAATCGATGTGTCTAAAATATGAGGTGTTACAAACAAAACACCCTTTTCTGACTATCTCTTCTCCACACATGAGTGATCAACAAACGGAATTCACAATCTTCTTAAGGTGGCAGACTTGTTGACTAGTTTTCTCCATTTAAAATGAGGTATCACATAACCTCCTTTGAGTTTTTTAAACTCTAAACTTCAAATTAAGTAGGCCTACTCTTTCTATCTATAAAGTTAAAGTTATAATTCAAGCATAGCATCTAAAATAAATGTTTAAGAAAATAAAATGTTAATGAGGCAGCAGAGAGAGCAGGTGCAAAGTGTGCCATAGATTCACTAGATTCATTTTTAGAGACCCAAACAGAGAGGGGCAGTCCTTGTCTCAAGTAGTCTCCCAAGGTTTCTAGTCTTCTTTCTTTTTGCTGTTGAATGTTTATCTTTTACCCTGAATGCCTTGTAAAACTTCTGCATATATTTCAATTCTAAAATGTTTTATAATTTGCTGTTGCTTTAATGAACTTGTATTTTGAGATATGAATTGAGCTATGACTACTACAACAGAAACAACTTTTTAGGAGGAGTGGTCTACACATGTACTATTCCAGAGTATTCTAACAGTGTGAAAGATTAAAAAGCATATGGGTTTCAGAGTCAAATAATTAAAAAGTTTTGGCTGTACCAGTACTGGTTATATGACCGTGAGCAAATAATTTAATTTTTCTGACCCTGAATTTCAACTCCCAAAACTGTATAACTTGCAGAGTTGATATGAGGAGAGAAATGTGTATAATTTACATACTTATTTGGCAACAGAAACTCTAATAATGTCAGGCTCCATTCTGTCCTCAAGAATGGAGTATAACTTTATAAAATTTCTATATTCTTAAAGATCACCCGGCCTGCAAACACAAAGGTCATAGGTTCGACTCCCAGCCAGCCAGGGCACGTAACCAGATTGCAGGTTGCAAGCCAGGTCTCCAGCCAGATCCGTAGCTGGAGGCAGGTGAAAGGCAACCATACATTGATGTCTTTCTCCCTTTTTGCCTCTTTCCCTTTCCCTCTCTCTAAAAATAAATAAATAAATAAAACCTTGGTGGGGGGGAAGATCACTAGCTGGGTCTTATTTCGTGATTCTTTAACCTTTTTTACACTCTAATCTTTGATCTCCCCAGAACTAAGAAGTTATAGCAAGTGGATTTGAAACATAGACTAAGTCCCTGTGGAAATCTATTAGAAGGTGTTGACTTGACACCTTGTGTAGTTATCTGAAGTTTAAGCACCAGCAAGAGGCCTAGCCTTTGTTAAATTAACAAGAACTGATACCTATGTTTGGGTGTGGTGCAAAGTTAACAGTAGCATTGATAATAACTAGTATAATTTACAAATAAAATATGTATGGGATGATTTTGGTGGGGAATGGGTGGGTGGGGAAGGGGAGAGATGGGAGGGGGGAAGGAATGGATGTAATACAACAAACAATGAAATTAAATCTAATTAATTTTTAAAACATCTACTACATTTTAGGCAATGCCTCTGTGCTATACTGGTTCCTCTGTTATTCCTCTGTGAAAGAAGTGCATTTCTAGCTGATAATTACTTTGTTGGTTTTAAATAAGTTAGTTCTTAAGTTATTGCAGCTCTGTGGGCCTCACTGGGGTCATACACTATTCCTGTCAATGGACTATCAAAACATTTTAGCCACCACATCAATCATACCTGCACCCAGAGGAGACCCATTTACTTTGTTTATTCAGTTGGACCACCATCACCACTTAGGGGACTCATCTGGGTCCTGAAAGTAAAAACCATCTCTTTTTCTAACTTGAATAACCTTGTCAAAGGTTCACTGAAAAGCTTTCTTCATCCCTTCCTGGAACACTGAACAATATGATCCCCAGATATGATACCCAAATACTTCAAAAGTGGGTCCATTTGATTCCTTCCATATTTTTGTGCAGTTCATGTCACTAAATTGCAAAACTTTTTTTACTATTAGTGTATATAATTACCTAAAAAGTTTTGATATGATTTCCTGTAGTTGTTCCTCTTTAGAAACACTAGTTTAGTTCTATCAGCCAGTGGGGAAAGTAAACTCAGTTTTTTTGTTTTTTTTTTCACACCATTTCCATTTGCTACCAATATAGGCTTGGTGTTTGAGCCTTCTTAAGCTTCACTTTTAGATCAAAACAAGCTCCTTTTTTTAAAAATTGTGGGAAAATAAGCATACAGTTTACTATTTTAACCAGTTTAACTGTTCAATCCAGTGGCATTAAATACAGTCATAGTGTTGTGTAATGATCATTAGTATTTCCAGAACTTTTTCATCATCCCAAACAGAAAGTCTGTACCCATTAAGCAAGCAGTAGCTCCTCATTTGTCCCTTATTCCAGCACCTGGTAACCTTTATTCTATATATATACTTTCTGTCTATGAATTTGTCTCTTCTAGCTACTTCAGATAAGCAGAGTCATACAATAATTGTTCTTTAGTGTTTGGCTTATTTCATTAGGCATAATTTTGTCAAGGTTCATTTATATTATGGCATGGATCAGCCTTTTATGGCTGAATAATATTTCATGGTATGTGTATGTTAGGTCTGTCCAGAAAGTATTCAGCTATGAAATATATAAAAGGGACATTTATTGAAGAAGATACAAGAAACATTGTACATAGAAATGACACCTTAGTCCCCTTCAAAGCAGGCGCTTTGAGACCTCACATAGTTCTTCCAGTAGCTGTCAGCTGCCCCATTGTATTTTCCTGAAGCTCATCAGTAGTCTGAAATCTCTTCCTTTTCAAAGGTGATTTTAGTTTTGGGGAAAGCCAGAAATCACAGGGGGCTAAATCTAGGCGATTTGATATTTTGCCAAAACACTCTGCATGAGACATTAGCACAAATGGGTGCATTGTCGTGATGAAGATGCCAATCACTATTTGCCCATAGCTGCAGCCTTCTGAATCATCCAAATAATTTCCACAGAGGAATGCTCAAAGCTTAACACAAAATTTGATTGAATTCACTGCTTTCCTCACTCAGTCATTTTGAATGTGACAGATCTACTACCCCCAAAGACCAGTACGGTGAAGACATCATTGTTCATGCATGTGCCTTCCAGTCCACTCTTCTTGGCTGTCAGATTACATCCATGTTGTGCAAACTGCTCTCTTTTATTAATTATGGCTGGACTTTTTCTGGACAGATCTCATGTACATTTTGTTTATCCATTCATCTGTTGTTGGGCACTTGAGTTGTTTCCGCCTTTTGGCTACTGTGAATAATGCCATTAAAAATGTAGGTATACATGTATCTTTTGAGTTCTCTCTCTTTTCTTTTTTCAGTGTGCACATATCTTTAAATTTTGGCTGCCTGACTGGGAATGGAATTGACTCAACCGATTGAGTGGCAGGCCGGCACTCAATCCACCGAGCCACACCTGTCAGGGCTTGAGTTATCATTTTCAGTTTTTGGTGGTATATACCTTGAAGTGGAATAGCCTGGTCATATGATAATTCTGTGTTTAATCTTTTTAGGAACCACCATATTGTTTTCCATAATACTGCACCATTTTACATGCCCACAAGCAGTGTACTCGGGTTAGTTTCTCTATATCCTCACCAACACTTGTTATTTTTCACAATTTTTTGTTTTTTTTTTTAATAATAATCATATTAGTGGGTATGAAGTGGTATTTCATAGCCATTTGTTTCTTTTTGGGGAAATGCCTGTTCAGGTTCTCAGACCATTTTTGAAAGTATTGTTTGTTTCTTTGTTGAGTTATAAAAGTTTTTTGTTTGTTTGTTTGTTTATTATTTTATTTTATTTTTTAAGACTTTATGTGTTATTTTTAGAGAGCGAGGAAGAGAAAGAGGCAGAAAGGGAGAGAGATGTCAATGTGTGGTTGCCTTTCCCCTGCCTCCAGCCATGCATATGGCTGGAGACCTGGCTTGCAACCTGGTTATGTGCCCTGGCTTGGGAATCGAACCAGTGACTTTTGGGTTCTCAGGCCAGCACCTTAACCACTGTGCCACCAGCCAGGGCTTATAAGAGTTTTTTTATATGTTCTTTCCTCTTCAGTATTTTAGAAGACTTTGAGAAGAATTGGTATGGATTCTTTAACTACTTGGTAGACTTCACTTTTTTGTTGAAAGGTTTTCAATTACTGATTCAATCTACATGCTAGTTACAGATCTTTTTAGATTACCTATTCTTGAGTCAATTTTGGTAGTTTGTGTATTTCTAAGGATTTGTCCGTTTCACCTAGTTTATCCAATTTATCAGCATATAATTGTTCATAGTATTAGTCTTTTTTATTTCTGTAAAATTGCTGGTAATGTTCCCGTTTTCAATTCCGCGTTCATTAGTGATTTGAGTCTCCACTCTGTTTTCTAAATTCTTTTTTAAGAGAAAATTGTAAAAGGAGCCATATATGATACTTTTAATTTAATTTGTATAGTTCTGGCTGGTGTGGCTTAGTTGACTGAGCACCAGCCTGCAAATCCAAAGGTCGCTTGCCAGTGCACTTCCTAAGTCAAATCACATCCACATACTCAACGTTTTGTTGTTTCCTAAACTTTGGGGTGCTTTCTTCTGTTTGGGTCTAGTGCAGAGTTCCTAGCAAGAAATCCATGAACCTGACAGCAATATTAGATATTGTAGGGGATACTAAAGGTGTTCTCCTAAAGGAGAATATAAGCATATTCTAAAATGTACACTAATGAAAAAAAGTGCTATTATCTTATTAAAATCCACCAGCTTCCCAAAATGAAGCAACTCTAAATAATACTGTTTGTCTTTCTGGAATTATATGTTTCTGTTAATTTTGGCTGTGACAAAAACTCATTTTGAAAAAACCCATACAAAAGGGTAAATTACCAGTTTGTTGCATTGAAGGAAAGATTAACCAGCTAAACCTGAGATGGCAAGGTGCATCTAACTCTGAGAAAGAACAGTGAAGGAGAACTGATTGCCTCTAGTAGCACCCTGGCCATCTCTCCTCTCTTTTCTCTTGTAGGCTTTTTAAAAGCTTCTCTCACTGCATACTGGCCCATTTCATATGACACGAAACATGGGTGCAACAGGGCCAGAATTTTATATTTTATAGATTCCATGATAGGAGAGGAACTGATTTTTACTTTCTAGATTCCAGATTTTTAAATCTTAGAAAAGGTGTAGTAGCTCAGTAAAAGGTACCCACCCCGTATCAACTAACTACGCCTAGGGTCGTGTGGAAATGTGACAGCTCTACAAGTAGTTGTGAGGTATGGGAGGAGGTGAGGTATGGGAAGAATGAAGCTGTCAGGAGAACTGGACTGGTAAATGGATAGGCAGGCAGTCTTATGAATGCCCACAATATATCAAAACTTGCTCATGGCATGGGATGACCAGATAAATGCCACAGTGAGCAAAATTTTCTAATCTTGAGCTACTTTTTCTCTAGAGAATAAAGATTTACATATTGGTAGTACATATGTGCTGAAGATATTTTAAGTTAATAAAACTTCCCCCTGGATTGCCTGAGTTGTAGAAGTGCCATAGATGTAATTTCACTAATGCATGTGTTTCTCTCCCTCCCTCCTCTCTCCCTCCCTCCTGTACCCTGCTTTTACTGGTGACTACATTTATTTAACAACTTGAGACATTTTTCACATACCAGAAAATTTAGCCATTTAAAATGTACAATTCTTTTTTTTTTTTTTTTTTGGTACATTCATTAAGTTGCACAACCATCACTACAAACTAATTTTAGAACATTCTCTCCATCCCAAAAAGATAGCCCATGCCCATTAGCAGCTACTGCACCCTTTGTGCTCATCCGTTACCTTCTCCCCACTCCTCCTGACAACCTCCCATCTACTTTCTGTTCTTATGGATTTGCTTATTCTAGTTTTTCTTACAAATGGAATCATAATATGTGGCCTTTTACATATGGTTTCTTTCACTTAATGCTTTCAAGGTTTATTTGTTCTGTAGCATGTATCAGCACTTCATTTCTTTTTTTTTTTTTTTTTCCACATTGTATGGATATACCACATTTTATTTTATTTACTTATTTTTTTCATCCTCACCTAAGGATATGTTTGTTGAAATATCACTATGAGAGATAAACACCTATTGGTTGCCTCCTCTACCTTCCCCAACAGGAAATCTAATCCAAAACCTAAATATATGCCCTGACCAGTATTCAGTCTCACAACCTATTGGTGCATGGGATGATGCTTTAACCATCTGAGCCACCAGGCCAGGACTGGCTATTTAAATTTTTTTAATATTTTTTTTTTTATTGTTGTTGTATTACATCCATCGCCTTTTTGCTCCCCTCCGTCCCCCTCCCCACCCACCCATCCCCCCAAAGTCAATCCCACCTGTTGTCCATGTCCATGGTTCCTTTATACTAGGTTCTTATCTAAGCTGCTCCCCTTCTTTGCCTCTGCCTCCTCCCAACCCCCAACCCCGTTCCCCCTGACCACTGAAGGCCTATTCCTTGTATTCATATACTTGGTTCTGTTTTGCTTGTTGTTAGTTTTGCTCATTATTGTCCCGTAATGGGTGAGATCATATGATATTTGTCCTTCACTGACTGGCTTATTTCACTAAGCATAATACTCTCCAGTTCCATCCATGTTGTTGCAAAGGGTACAAG